>PPNI02000014.1:66475-252958 GCA_003707195.2 Phaffomyces antillensis
CTGTTCGACTATTTTTTTTTTTTTTTTTTTTTCTTAGATAATTATATTGTTCATTAAATTTGTCTATACAATCTTATACTCCATCTCTTTCTGGCTTCTATTTGATACACCGTCTTCATTGATGTTTCCTTATAGCATTTTTTTCCAGGCATGATTAGTCATGCAAGTTAGCATCGGTTCAGTCTTGCCAATGTTGGCCTATTCTACTATGTTTCGTAAACCACGTAGCTATGGCCTAAGTACTCCTTCTGGTCCGATCATCTGTTCAAATGATCCACCTTTCTGGGAGATGAATGGACCGATAGACTCCTAAAACTAGTCAATCCTTTTATGCCCATTGCTGGATAGTATTTCCCAAATATTTGGGTTTTTATATATCACACAGTTGGTGATTTGTTCTATTCCTCAAGATGAGGTAAAATATTGGTCTAAAGCATTTGCTTGGTTTCGAACTTGGGACCGTAAATCGACTCACATGCGCGGCCGGATCCATTGAACCATAGCAGCTAAAAACTCTGTGTCTGGTTGGGACACGATATTTCATATATTTAAGATGGTGTATTTATGAGGCACATTTTTTAAAAAAAATAAGCCATTATAGTATAGTGGTTAGTACACATCGTTGTGGCCGATGAAACCCAGGTTCGATTCCAGGTAATGGCACTTATCTTTTTTGAAATCCACAACTGTAATTTCTTTTTAGAACTTTAAGTTATACATCCAATTTTGTATCGTTTTCTACAACCTACTACACCTATTAGGATGATGGAAAGTTTTTAGCTCTACATTTTGTAAGCATATATAATATTTTGATTGTCTGTGGTCATTTATCTCATAGTCTTTAAGGCTTTGCAGTGATTACTTTAACCACTGTTGTAGTTTTAACAATTGTTTCACCTTTATGATGAGCATGCTCATGACGTTTAAGTTTAGCAGGGCTTGATCCAGCATCAAAAACCTCGATATTTGCCTTTGCACCACTTGAAGCTGTAACAACACAGAATGCACCACCACCCGCACCAACTGAATTTGAACCACTAACACCATTGACTCCATCTTTACTTGGGTCAATCTCGCATGGTAATCCTTCACATTTACTTGAATCATCACAAGTGATTCGAACACCAAAGTTTGGTTTCTCATTTCTGAATGGAGTTGCAGGTTCTAGATAAATTGGATTCCAACCAATTTTAACATAGGTGTTTCCACTAGAATCTTGGTTTGCACCGGCAACATAAGGAGACCAATTACCGTATGGTTTATCCTTCGAGCCCCATTTACATCCGTCATCAACGGAGACACCAGGTGGATTAATGTAATAGTGTGCAGCGGTACCTGCCCAATAATCAGGACCTGGAACCGCCAAAGTAGCTTCTCCATTACCGTCAACATTGGTTGGAATCAACATTTCTTCATTACCAGGTAACACAGTTTGACAAAAGGCAACATTTTCTGAACATTTGTTTTTAGCAATAGCAGTACCTTTACCATCATAACAATAGTTTTGATTGGTTCTTTTGCTTTCTAAAACACCTTCTTCATTACACCAGAGTCCACCATATTGAGAACCTGGATAAGAATAACTTGTGATATCAGGATCCCATTGCCCCATTAATTGACCAGGTGGACAGCAGTAAGGACACCATGAGCCATACGTACACTCTTGATCAGAATGCATCGCCCAACCTGCATTTTGACCATTTTTTTGAACAGCGACAAAACCTTTATCATTTGGGAAGGCACAAGTACCAGCTCTCTTGAATAATGATGATATATTTTTGCCTTCTATTTCTTTACCATGTTCATGTTTTTGATGTTTTTCTGAAGAAACAAATTGAATGATTAAAAGAGGAATTAGAGTAGTGAATAACATTAAAAATTTAATATATAACAGAATTCCGAAAGTGAATCATTCGCAAGTGCACTTGAATTGGTTTAAATACTTTCGAGAAGTTAATACACACACATCCTCTTTCGTTAAATGGTAAACTCCGTTCATTAAGCTTTGGTGACTTGCAAATTTTGATACAGTGCATATCAACGGTTTGGATACATTTCGATTGCGCTTTTTTTCTTATTTAGTACCATAATTATGTCACTAACTAGCGTTTAAGCTAAATATGATGCAATCAAGTTGAAATATTATTCATCATACTTGTTTGGACAGGCCGCAAAGATTAGGGGCCACATTGGGTGAAAAAAAACTTATTGGTGGTCTGGATTCTGGAACAATTCTTTTCTTTTTAAAGGTACATGGTCATCAATGTATAGATGCTGTTGTATATGTTGGTAATGAGAACTGTGAACTCTGAGATGTAGAGAATGTTATATTTATATGCACAACATTCTAATATGTCTCATGATGATTTTAGGTATTCATGAGTTTCTTTTTTTTGAAAGATCCTTTACCAAAGAATGATATAGGCTCTAAATTTCTAAACGAATTGAAATGGTGAGACTTTGATTTTTCTCAAGAGCTATAATATGATCATTGATCAATCAAGATAAGATCCAGAAACGCAGGTAAAAACGCAGTTAAATAGAAATTCAAAAAAGAGTTTTTTTTATGGTATAGAAATAGATATAAAGCTATTCTAGTAGAAAAAAAAAGTAGAAAAAAAATTGATTGTTTGCAAATTATTTGTTTTCAAAAAACTCCAGTAACGTAAAACACAAAACGAGCATTCGTTAATTTGATAATAAGTTCATTCAAAGTCTTATTGGTATTTATTCTGTCCTTCATTGTTTTCTAATTAGATTTAAATACCCCATACACAGTTTTATCACCAAAGTCACCAGTTGTTTTGGATAACCGGATACAAAGATTTCTATTGTTATCTTATCACAAACTTTACAACCATGAGTGTTATCCACGAAAAGACCGAAACGATGATCATATCTCCACTGTCCACCAAATACAAGTCAGTCCTTTTAGATGCGGTGAATTTGAAGGATGGTTTTTCTTCACAACTTCAAGGAGACGATGAGTCTGATGATAGTTCGCTAATCCTACTTCCATACTCCAATACAGCTCCAGATGATTCAGATAAGATGATAAATTCATCACCAAGCAATAATTATAATCCTCTCACTGAGCGGAGCTCTGCACTTTATCAAAAAGGTACCGATATATTAGAGAGTTTGAGCCATCCAGATACAGTACGAATAAAGTCGAATGAAACCAATAACATACTAGAAGAAGAATATCCATTGTTCAATCACTATGCATTTTCAAATGACAACATCATAGAGGGAGAGTTTAGACTATCAAGTCCAGAAAAACCGTTGATACGGAGCCCCACAATATCCCAAAAAGTTAAAACTACTGCTAAACGTCCAACCAAATGTAAAATACCAGTGTTAAATGATGGAATTAGAAGATCTAAAAGATTGAATCAGGAAATCACTCAAAAAACTGATATAAATCAATGTATACCAAAGAAATTATCTGCTGAAATCAAACCGTCTATCAAACAGACCTCATCAACTTTAAATTATATAGTCAATTCATCGAGTGGTCAATTACATGATGCGACCAAATATGCAACAGAGATAAATGCCGGCAATTCAGAAGGAATACTGATACCAAGTAGCCCTGGTGAACTGGTTTCTATTCCTATGTTAGGTGCAAGACTGGCTTCAAAAGCTAATAAAGTTGCATTTGTTAGAGCATATGAGTATTCACATTCCAAGAAATCGGACAAAGAGTTTACCAAAGTCGGATTCTATACTGAAGAACAGCATAAAGAGTATTTCAGTTCAAGTATATCGCCTGCTAAAATAGCAAAGATAAAGAAACGGAAGTCTCCAGTTAAATCAAAGAAACTAAGGTGGGCTAATGAATTAGAATGGTGATGAGTATGACTAATATATAATAATAATGTTGATCTTTTTTTCTTAGATAATTCTATCCTCTAATTATTTGTAAAATTGATCTTTGCATACATGTAAAAGTCTAGAATTCAAGCTTGTATTTCCTTCTTATTCTCGAATAATGAGATAAACAACTATCTCTATTACCCCTGTTAAAATCCATCGCGGGAGCACAAGTGCAATGTAAGGCAGTTCTTACATCTGGTTCTCTAGGACATTGAGAGTGTGGAAAATGTGAATAACCAGTATTGTCAAAATAATGAATCTCCTTCCTATCCAGTAAGTAAGAAACTGCTAGTGTATGAATTGGAGCATCTCCCCATCTTTCATAGAAAAACCCACCTTTTTTATCCAAAAATTCGAAATATTCTTGATATTCCTTGGATCTTAAAAAATCCAAATCACCAATTTCAAAATTCGACCAATAATGACAACCATTATAAGTTTTGCCTTCATCTGATGATATGAATTCAATATCATTATTAGGAGAAACATAGTCTTGATGCGACTCAAAAAATTCTTTGGTTGCATCATAAAGCCCCTCTATTGTTTCAACCAGCTCATGTAATGACATTGACCAACCATACTTAATCCCATTTTCGCTCATATATTTGAAAAAATCAATAGGGATATCACAAGCAAAATTAATATCTGGTTCAACTCTCCAATAATATTTAATACCATCAAAGGCTTTCAATCTTGGGAAAAATCCTGAATTAAATCTACACATGTGCCTATATGATTCAGAGCTACCATAGATGATATTTCTCATTCTTTTTCTTGTATCTGCTGCTTTGGATTGATCAATCCAATCTGGATATGACCAATACTCCTTTGGTAATTTTATAAACTTTGTATTACCACTGACTAAATTGGAAACTTCAGCCTTAAATTGATCAGTAAAATCTTCATCATTAGCAAATATCCAATCATAATGATATCTTTTATTGAACCTATCTTCAACGTCTTTGATTGATGATAACATTTTATACAGTTCTTGATTTCTAACTAACGAAAAGAATGTAGCATTTTCTCTTTCATACTGCTCTTCAATTTCTTGTTCTTTAAATTTGGGGTATTCCTGACGGGAGAATGATTCATGTTCAGCGAATAACGCATCATATATTGGTGAGACTGTATGATTTGCTCTTGAATAATGATGTTCTGGGTATAAAGTCTTCAGCACTTTGAATCTGAATTCCTTCTCAATATATTCAAGGGCCACTCTATGATGGTTTTGATTAATGGAATACACAGTGAGTGTCAGCAAACCAACTAGACATGCGGAGACAACTGACAACCGTACAAAACCCCCTCTCATTTGTTTATCTGTTGTTGTTGTCTGTAGATCAGAATTCTCAGAAAAAACCTTTATATATTGATGAACCGTGGAATTAGGAGTTCGTTATTTTTACATACATGTAATGGAATTTCTTTATTTCTTTATTCGTAAGAAAGACTCATTGATTCTTGAAGAGTTGAAAAACTTGCGAATATTACCGTATTGAGAAAACGTTTGAAGATGTTCTCAAATTTATGACTGATTCTAGGTTGAATTGTTTACATTTTGTTCCTCTTTATCGTAGATTGTTCAATTTTGATCAGAAGGGTGTTGGATACATCGAAAAGAGTATATGTTGTTGAAATCAAGGACAAATGACTGTAACTCAAATTATCAATCAATCAAAAGTTTGTATATTTCATCCTTTTTAATTACATACGACCAGCGTCTTAATTGACTTTATCTTCCTTTGATAATAAAACATCAATCGAAACCTGATTATAGTATACTATTAGCCTGTGAGAAGAGGAGGGCTTTCCTTTAAAGTGCTTTTATCATTTTTAGAAAAGGATAAATTTACTTAACCTTCATTATATAATAAAACAGGAAACTTTTGAGATTTTCTCAATACAGAGGTATAAAGAAGTCAATTAAAAACTGCCAGATGAGCTAACTGAGATCCCTGAGTAGCTTTAGTCTTTAATATATGCATTAAATCAGTCTATTGCATATATAATAAGTCGTAATCTGTTCCCTTTGAAAACATCAGCTTGATAAGTATTTGATGATCCTGAATAAAACGTTTGAGTCTTATAGAACAGTGTTGCTAGTTTGTTGTTTAAATAAAAAAACTGTAATCTATATATACACAACGTCTCAATTCACAGTCTATTGTAAATTTGAATTTAAGTGCTTTTAGTATTATGTCTTCATTATTAATGGCCCCCGGGGGTCAAGAGTTAAGGGTATCGACCGCGTGAGCCCTGAATTTTACTCTTTGAATTTGATTTGGTTATAATTTGCCGCAAGACTGGCCCCTGACCCCTGAAAGCTGGAACCTATAGGGGACGTTTTACAGAGACCAAATTTGTTCGTGTGATGGAAAAACTTGATAGTCCTTTAAATTATTATTTGGTGCACATTGTCCGCAAGATGCTTCACTATTTGTAAGAAATATGTACATGTGCTAATCAAAGGAGAAATTGGAAAACCTCCAGGAGTCCAATCGTTTGAATTAATCTGGTATACTACTAGGTAGTAGGTGCGTTTTTCGCTTTCAGCACTCGGGGAAAAAGATGCCTTTTTTTAATTCACTATAATTAATTAATTTATATCTTCAATTTATTCTAATGGTAAAACTCGTTCGACTATTTATACACTGGATTAAGAATTAGTGAGAGAGTTCCAACACACCACCGTCATTTCCAATGTATTGTTAATTGCATCTCTTTGTACAATTTAGTCCTGATTCCTCATTCTGAAAGTTTCAACTATAAATAGATTGAAAAGCCATGGGAAGTTATAATCTTGGCACATAATGTTGCATTAGTGTTTATTGTTACTGACTATACTGACTCACTTAAACTTAATGCGAAGAGAGGGACTGTTCGGTTTTCTGTTTCAACTTTCGTTCTCATTTAAAAATGGTATAAAAAAGGATTGATTACTCTAATTTTCTCTCTTCTTTTTTTTTAATCATTTATTTAAGAAAGTTTTCTTTTTTGATTAATCGATATAAAAGGTTAAATAAATGATATTTAAAAGTTTACATATTTTATGTTTGGTCACTTCAGCCTTTGGATTATTCCCAGACAAGAATTCTGAATCAGAAAATCAGATCGCAATTTATTGGGGTCAGGCCACTGAAAAAGTTCCGCAAAGGGAATTAAGCTACTACTGTCAATCGAGTTCAGTTGATATTGTCATTCTTGCATTCATTTCGATTTTTGGAAACAATTTTCAAACTGAAGATACCGAGACAGATGGATTTGAATTAAATTTATCTAACTTTTGTTCTTCTGATGCTGAGGGCCATCATATATGTTCTCAAGTTGGTATAGATATCAAAAAATGTCAAGAAAGTGGTAAAAAAGTGTTTCTTTCTTTAGGTGGTGAACAATCTGAAAAAAAGGGAAAAGGAACCTATGGTTTTGAGAGTAAAGAAGAAGGTAGAGACTTTGCTTATAAATTATGGAATTATTTTGGTGAGGGTAAAGATGATAGATTTAGACCATTCGGTAATTCTACTGTTGATGGTTTTGATATTGATGCTGAAAATAAAGATCAAACTGGATACTTACAATTAGTTCAAACTTTATCAGAATTAAGTGAAAGTGAAGGTAACAAAAAATATTATTTCAGTTCAGCACCACAATGTATCTTCCCAGATTCCAGTAACAGCGAATTAATTGACGGATTTGAATTAGATTATTTGTTTGTTCAATTTTATAATAATGAATGTATAATTGATTCAGAAGATTATAATTTTAATGTTTGGAGTGATCATTTGGATGAACTGGGTTATAATAAAACTAAAATATTCCTCGGGTTACCTTCTTCTAAATCGGCTACAGCAAATGGGTTTATTGATAACACTGATGTTCTTTTGAGTAAAATCAATGAAATTACGCAAAATGATCAATATAGAAGACATTTTGGTGGTTTAATGTTCTGGGATGCTTCAAAGGGGTTCGATTCAAAATTTAGAGATTCAGCAGAAGAAAGTTATATTTATAAAGTTTGGAAAGATTTAGATGGTGTTAATGATCCAACTGGAGCAACTGTTGGTAATGACTCTGATGCAGCATCAGAAACAAATTTAAATCACCATCATCATGAAAGTGGTGGCCCTAAATTAAAAACACCGTTCCCTTATTTACTATTTATGTTTGTCATGTTATTTGCTTGACTATATATAAATAATATACATCTATAACTTCAATACACCATCTGTATACAACATGACGTATTACAAAAAAAAAACAGTGCATGCAGTTTTAATTAATTATTGATTCTATTTCGTGCTAATGAGTATCCAAACAGCTAGTAGTGTTGCAGTTAACAGCAGAATCAACAATACATTGCTCACTTCCATTACGTGATTCACTGATTGCTCTTTGTATGTTTTCAATTGAGTCATTTCTTGAAGTGTATTTACCACTTGCAATTTTAGTAAATTGCTGATAATTCTCAGCAGTGATATTATTTTCAGAGATAAATTCAGGTTGAACAGTAGCAGAATGGATACCAAAATTATGTAAGACAGATCTGATTTCACTTGCTATTATAAGGAAAGTATCAGGATTAGCATCAACTTCGATATGTAAAGAAGCAATAAATATATCTTCAGTTAAATTCCAGATATGTAGATCATGGACAGACTTAACACCTTCAACTTTGATAACTTCGTCATGTACTTCATCTGCATTTATGGTTGATGGAGTAGCTTGTAATAAGATTCTTGAAGCCCTTCTGCATAATGGGATTGCAGATGATAAAATAATGGCTGTAATAACTAGTGAAATGAAAGGATCAGCATAATACTTCCACGAGAAATCGGTTTTCCAAATGAATAAAGCAGTACAAATAACACCAACGTTACCTAATGCATCACCTAAAACATGTAAGAAGACACCTTCCATGTTCATTGATTTAGCCTTTTTAGCTTTTTTCTTTTCTGTAGCACCATGAGAGTGTTCATGTTCATGATCGTCATGATCACCATGAAAATGAGAATGTCCTTGCTCAAGATCTTGAACAGGGGTGTGATAATTATTTGAGTCTGATGGTTCTTGAGAGTATGCAGTATTCTTAGCTTTTGGTAATAGAGCTGACTGTTCAGTATAAGAATTAACGACAGTTTCTGGTAAAATCACTTCATCATCACTATCAGAAGAGTTATGTGAATGACCATGACCTCCACCATGGGAATGGCCATGTTCATGGAATAAAAATAAACCAACAATATTTGAGATCAACCCCGCAGAACCAACGTATAAGATCAATTTAGGATTTGTAACAATAGCCGGACTGATTAATCTTTGTATAGCTTCTATTAAAATTGAGAAACATAAAGCAATTAAGAAAACAGCATTGACTAAAGCACCTAAAATTTCTGCTCTCTTCCATCCATAAGTGTATCTTGAGTCGGCACCTTTAGTATTAGCTACTTTGACAGCCCACAAAGCAACAATTAAGGAAATAATATCATTTAACATATGGAACGAATCTGCGATCAAGGCTAATGAATGAACAGCATAACCGACAATAACTTCTAGAAGGAAGAATACAGTATCGATTGCTAATAAAGCAACGATACGAATCTGTTTCGACTTCATCTCTTTTGCTCGATGGAGTTAAAAGTAGTATGAAGTTTGAAATGAGTCAATTTCAAAAATGAAAATAATTTTTATGTATAGATCTTGTAACCTCTAAAGTGATTTCTTAATGATTTGTAGGGCAAAGTGTTTGGTGGATTTAATAAACTAAGAAATGAGTTATTTTCGAGCTAATTTCACAGTTATTTGTGATATTAAAGCCAGTTCAATCAGCTAATTGTGTTTATCAATACTTGAAGTTGAAAAACTCTTGTGTTTGTTTAGTTTTTTTCTCCTTACTTTTATGAACTGTGGTTAAATTTTTTTAGGTGACATACTTGGTATCACCCGGAATTAAATATATATATATATTGTGTATATTGTGTATATGAACCTATCAAAAAAAAACGGAGATCAACGTTGGAGAAGGTTTATTGAGTCAATGAAGTATATGTAGATATCTCATGAATTCAAATTTTAGAGGCAGCAAGTTCCTGGCAAAAGTCCAATGTATATTCTAATAAGTAGTTGTCGCTTCGTATTTACAATTAACCTAAAAAAACTCACAGAATTTTGATATGCTTATTATTAACATACTGTAACCTGCTGTTGGTTAAATAGGCGGAGATTATGTCTTCCTATCTATCTTGTGACTTATATTATTCGACTGAAATTTCCAAATTGCTGTATAGTAGACATACGCGGTATTAAGCACATCAAACTTGTCACCTTATCTATTTAAGAATTTTGATATTATTGTGTATTTTAGAGGAATGACAGGAATCATGTTAATATGTAATTTTAGAGCAGTAATATACATACTAGTTTTGATTTCTCACATGAAATCTAACGTAATCTTCAAATAGTTTTATAAGGGTGATCTTCTGGTATAAAAAATATTATGCAAGTAACTCAAATTATTAAACGGGTTTTATGAAGAGTTCTGGCTAGATAGAGCTTTATAACTGTAACATTAAGATTTAAAGGATATATTTCAAAGGTTGAATGTTAAGAAGGGGTTATCATGGTCTTATTTACTCTGCTGAAATGTACCGAAACGACCTATTTTATTTTAAGTACTCCCAAGACTAAAAACAGTCACGTGCAGATTTGAAGGATTTTGTGTCAAAACTAGATCTCATTATGTTTGTGTAAACAAAAAAATAAGAAAATCTTTTTGTGGTTTAATTGAATTTAAAATGATATAAAAGAGAACTTTACCCACTATTTTCTCATCTTTTTACTCACTTTCCCTTTTGTTGATCTAATTTTCTATCATCAGTAGCTAGCATGTCTTTATTAAACTTTAGAAATTTAACTAAACAAACTACTGCCAATCCAGCAGTTCCAACTGTCTCTGATGAAAGCGCTGTTGAAAATCCTTCACCAGAATTAGCTCCAGCTGAAGTTTCTGGTGCCATTAGAGCTAAACCACAAACACAAGAAACTAAATCAACTGTTCTCAAACCTACTAAAAGATCTCAGACCGTTGCACATATCACTTCTTACCCATTAATAAGGGAAACTTTAGATATGGCAGAAGTTATTCCAGGTGTTAGAGTTGTTAAATTGAATACCAAATCTATTGCTGATCCAATCGTTGGATTCTTATTTGAAAATGGGTTCATTCAACCAATCGTTAAAACCATAGATGAATTTGGTAATCAGACCTTAGGTACTGTTGATAATTTCATTCCATCAATCAAAAACACTGGTTATGCTGAAGTTGGTGAGATGATTGAAGCACCATTTGTTTACGTTGATCAAACTGTTAGAGCTGTTGTTGTTGCTACAAATGATGCCATTGATATCAATGTATTAGAACCAACCAAGAAATTGGTTCATGAAACTAGAGCTTATTATAATAAGAACATTTATGATACTCAAGGTAAACCATTACTAAGATCTTCAGTTGATTCTATTTTTAAGCCAATCAATCAAGTAGTTGAGGAATTTATTGCAAACAATCTACCAGAAGAAGGCGAGTCTATTTCGAAAGAATTCTCAAGTGAAATTGAAAGAAACTTATGGTTAACATGGGACCTAAAAAGACGTTCGATTCCTGTTATCAGTGGTAAAATTGGTGAAGTCATTGCTTCCCCATTTACTTACTCCAAGCATGCATTAGATGTTTACAATGAGAACTTGAACAAACAAGAACAAAAGACTCTTGCTTCATCAATTGCCGCAACTTACAACTCTTCTGTTGATTTAGTTGAAGAAGCATGGAATAAAGTGGCAGATTCAACTTGGAATAAAATTTTTAAAAAGAATAGTCCATTACCTGCAGCTCCCGCTTTAGCCTCCAACGAAGCATGAGAGTGATATTGGAAGAATTTTCCCATTATATTTTTGACTAATGAAATGATTTGATATGAAATTAATTGTAGTTGAACAGTTAAGATAACGAAGTTAGGGCTCCGGAACTTAGGTACACGTGATTTTAAGTTAGGGCGTTTTTCAGATACTCTTTTGTGTACTGTGTCCCGGAACAAAACAATTAAAAGAATACCGCGAATTTACTGCCTCTGACGTACAGTAGTTACAAAACATCCAGACATCTCTTTACTTTCTTTTTGTCCTCTTCCGACAAACAATTTTTTTCAACAAAAGTGAAAAACTCAATTTAATAACAGTTTAATATTAGCATCAGTCAAGGATCAAAGAATACAGAAAAAGTGAGTGGACTTCAAGCAATAATAGCTATGATAACTCTCCACATGGTTATTACGAATCGACATATGAATAAGTGATGCTCAATATTATATTCACATCACAACTTTGTTCAAATTGGATATTTATTATATTTTCAGTTAGTTAATTCAATTATACCTTACAATAGAAAATGAAGTACCAACAGAGGAATAAAACATAGCAAAAGATCAGCAGGAAAGCGTGAACTATTGAAACATGTATTTGTACTCAAAGATCTACATTATACAAATGTTGATTAAATTAATAACCATGAAAAGAAAAATCATAATACCAAATAAACCAATATACTAACAAATATCTCCAGTGTCTCGTCTTACTGAATACCAAGTCATTGGTCGTCGTTTACCAACTGAATCTGTTCCAGAACCAAAATTATACCGTATGAGAATTTTTGCTCCAAACACTGTTGTTGCTAAATCTCGTTACTGGTACTTCTTACAAAAATTACACAAAGTTAAATCTACTTCAGGTGAAATTGTTTCAGTTAACGTCATTTCTGAAGCTCGTCCAACTAAAGTTAAAAATTTTGGTATCTGGGTTCGTTACGATTCTAGATCTGGTACCCACAATTTATACAAAGAATTTAGAGATGTTACCAGAGTTGGTGCTGTTGAAACCTTGTACCAAGATTTAGCTGCTCGTCACAGAGCCAGATTTAGATCAATCCATATCTTAAAAGTTGTTGAATTAGAAAAAGTTGATGATGTTAAACGTCAATACATTAAACAATTCTTAGCTGATGACTTAAAATTCCCATTACCACATCGTACCTTAAAAACCAAAAACGTCTATGCTTCCAAACGTCCATCAACTTTCTATTAGATTGTTTGTTGTCTGAAAGGTGTTTATTGTATTTCTTCTAATATAAAATTCTGACATGAAAAAAAAACAAATTAGTTTTGTACTTTTAATTTAAAGAGTTATTATTATGTATATTTTTATGGAAAGTACTAAGAAAAAGTTAAATTTGAAATTGTAGTTTACATATTGTTATGGGTATTTACTATGAATTATTCTAATACGAAATATTATAAATTAAAGACTCTATAGTGTATTGTTCTTATATGCAAAAAAAAATAAAATAAAACTTTGTTTGTTGGGTGCATTGGTCCAACAAGTTGTAATAATAATAAACAGGAAAGTGATTTGGGTATATTAACACACGCTATGATGAACTGAAAAATAATAATAATACCTTGATATTATAAATATCATCCAAAATTCTATATGTGGAACACAGTAATAACAATATAAAAAAAGATACTGGATAGAACAGGAATAGTGAAATTGTCGTCCCAGTTAAAAAGATCGATACCTTCAGATAAAGCTGCAACAAATCCAGATAAAATGGACATTGTATGGAGACTCAAATAACTTGATTCTGGAGTCCAATATATATCACCAATTCTATTATATTGGGAGTAATTTGGAATGAAATAACCATATAATATATAACTGGCTAGAACACCAATAGCAAAAGCAGCCATTGAACCTGCTAATGATTTATTTCTAGCTAATTTTGGTGTCAGATATCCAAATTTTCTACCACAAGTAGATGCAGCAGTATCCGACCAACTTAATAACAATACAGCTAATACAGCAATATCTTTTGAAAAGAAAGAAAATGCAAAATCTAAACCTAAGATATACCATAAAACACCATTATATGAATCAACTTCAGATTCCCTCATTAATGCACCCATTACTTGACAGTATAATTTATTAAAATCTTTGAATTTGAGTCTGGCTAAATCAAATGCTAAAATGACAACGAAAGCGATATGAAATCCAATAGGAAATTTATCAGTTTGAATACCTTGGGTGTACAAATATAAAGTAATGAAACCAATAGAACTATGAAAAACTTTTCTAGGTATTTCGTGTTTGCGGATATAATCTCCAAATATACTATGGGCAGACAAAAATTCATGGATTTCTGGTGATGTTGACTTTGACACAATTTCTTTACTTTCTCTGACGGATAAATTATCATCACTCATAGATGATACGGAAGGTAAATCAGAATCACTCACCACGGTGTCATTTTCTGATTTAAGTGAAGAAGAAGATGAGACGGATGTTATAACCGCTTCTTTTGAAGATAATGATCCTTTAGCAGAATTTCTCTGTTGAAGTCTTGAGCTTCTGCGTGGAACAGTAGTTGAAGTTGACATTTTAAATCAGACTTGTAATTAATACTTCGATTGTTGTTTGCAAATCAAATTGATTTTTTTTCTCTTTTGATCATTTTGAAAAGACAAAAAAGGAACGAAGAAGTGAAAAATTCCCGTATTCAGTATGTCGTTTCTATTGATTTCGCCAGTATCCTGATCCGATCTTTTTTACGCCATTCGGTAGAAATTTTGCGCTTTTCTCATTAAAATTTTTTTTTCGATTTTTTTTTTCTGTGAAAATTTTAACAAGCTCATCTCAAAAAGGATCTTTAAGTTTCGAATATAATTCATCAATAGCTCTCAAAATGGCTTATGTCTTAACTGAAACTGCTGCTGGTTATGCTCTTTTAAAGGCGTCTGATAAAAAGATTTACAAATCATCCACTTTAATCAAAGATTTAGATACCACTGAAAAAGTTTTAGACCAATTTAAAATTTCTGCATTTTCTAAATTCAATTCAGCTGCAAATGCTCTAGAAGAAACTAACTCTATTATTGAAGGTAAAGTTTCATCTCAATTACAGAAATTATTAGATGATGTGAAAACCGATAAAAAACCAACTCTAGTCGTCTCTGAAACAAAATTAGCTAATGCCATCAATAAATTAGGATTAAACTTCAACGTTGTGTCTGATGCTGTTACTTTAGATCTTTACAGAGCCGTCAAAGAACATCTACCTGAATTATTACCAGGTTTATCTGACTCTGATTTATCTAAAATGTCCTTAGGTTTAGCTCATTCCATTGGTCGCCATAAATTAAAATTCTCTGCTGACAAAGTTGATACCATGATTATTCAAGCTATTGCATTATTAGATGATTTAGACAAAGAATTAAACACATATGCTATGAGATGTAAAGAATGGTACGGTTGGCATTTTCCAGAATTGGCAAAAATCATTGTCGATTCTGTTGCTTACGCTAGAATTATTTTAACTATGGGTATTAGAGCTAATGCATCTGAAACTGATTTAAGTGAAATTTTACCAGAAGATGCTGAAGAAAGAGTTAAAACTGCTGCTGAAGTTTCCATGGGTACTGAAATCACAGAAATTGATTTAATCAACATTAAAGCTTTAGCTGAACAAATTGTTGAATTTTCTGCTTATAGAGAAAAATTAAGTGCATATTTATCATCAAGAATGAAAGCAATTGCTCCAAATTTAACTGAATTAGTTGGTGAATTAGTCGGTGCTAGATTAATTGCTCATTCTGGTTCTTTGATTTCATTAGCTAAATCTCCAGCTTCAACCATCCAAATTTTAGGTGCTGAAAAAGCTTTATTCAGAGCTTTAAAGACCAAACACGATACACCAAAATATGGTTTAATCTATCATGCTTCATTAGTTGGTCAAGCTTCTGGTAGAAACAAAGGTAAGATTGCTAGAGTCTTAGCTGCTAAAGCTGCCGTTGCCTTACGTTATGATGCCTTAGCTGAAGAACGTGATGATGAAGGTGAAGTCGGATTGAAAGTTAGAGCTAAAGTTGAAGCTAGATTATCTGCTTTAGAAGGTAGAGATTTAAGAACTACTTCGAAGATTGTTCGTGAACAAAAGAAAGTTGAAATAACTGAAGCTAAAGCTTACAACCCAGATGCTGATGCAGTTGAAGCACAAACTAAAGCTGACTCTGATGATGAAAGTGATGAAGAAGAAGAAAAGAAAGAAAAAAAAACTAAGAAAGAAAAGAAAGACAAAAAAGATAAAAAGGAAAAGAAAGATAAAAAACGTAAGAGAGAAGAAGGTGAAGAGGAAGAATCTTCAAAGAAAGACAAAAAGTCGAAGAAAGAGAAAAAAGAGAAAAAAGATAAAAAAAGTAAAAAAAACAAAGATTAAATCATTAACATTTAACTGAATTTTTATCATTATACATATTTGTTGTTGTTGTTTTTAATACTCCTTTTTGGTCTTGTTTATTCTTTTTAATTGTAAATTAGTTTGTTATATCCATTATTATCATTAGATTTGGTCTTTTTATAAATATGATTCAATTGTCTAATACTAGAAAAAAAAATGTTATCAGTTCTTTTTATAGGCATTTGAATTTTCATAATTTGCTTGAAAATAGAAAAAACAGATGGTCATATAGCATGCACATTATAAGATTCTGATTATCTGAGTATATTTGTTTCAAGATAAAAAAAATGTAAAGTTTTGGGTTTTAAATTAACGAATGTAGTTTTTCTATTAGTATTTCAATGTTTAAAAAATTGTGGTAATCCTCTTAATGGAGAAGTGATGATAGTATATCAGTCATTTGAATGAGTGATTGACTAGTGAAGATCGCAAATTTACTACTCAGAAACTATTAAGAAAACCACTTGTAAAGAAGTTACGATAGTAACTGATTTTCAGAGATTAAAAATATTCGGATGGTATTTGATTGTAGGTTATAGCTGGTGAATGATTCAGTTATTTTCAATTACCAGCTTCAGGGTCTATGATATTGAAGGTAGAGCTAGGTTTTGGCCCCTAGAGCTGGATGTTAATTTCCCAAGAATCACTACACAGGTGAATCTTACTGGCATATTCATCTCATGACTCATAAGATATATCTAGCGATCAATATCTAGTATTATTTCCCTGAACGTATAGTCCAGAATCTTTGATATTCGGGCCTGGTCTAAGTTGTTACTTCTTATGAGAACACTGATCTGAGTTCTTTATGATCTTTCATTTTATAAATTCCATAAATATGGATGAATTTTTAACTGTTAAATGCAAAGTATAAATTACAACTGACTAGTGACACAAAAAAGTTTTCGTGCTAAAAATTTACATATCAAATATATAAGCTAACAAATGGATCAAAAACCTTCAATAATAGAACTGAATCTGAATGCCAATTTCTATACAATAATTACAAAAATCGCATTCTGAGATCTCCAAAATTCTTGAAAAATAAAAAAAGCTTATCTTGATATCAAGTGTGATTAAAAATTGTAATTATCAATTCAGAATTGCAAATTTATACTCAAATCCTGAAGGGAATGTCTTCTCCGGACTGGTGCTTTTAGCATGCATGAGAAGTCACAGATTGTCAATTGGACAGAATGACCGTTTTATCGATTTGAATAGTATCGAATAATGGCTTATTATTCGTCAATTATATTTGATGGTGTCTCCGAGCTTATATTTTATGCCCCACGCTTTTTGAGATATGTGTCCATAGCTGAAAAATGTTCATATTTGGAGGGGCCATGGAATAAAATTTCTTCTGTTCTACGCCACTTGGAAGTTGGAAGTTAGAACAGTTATCGGTATATTAGGTTTTATATTACCGTGACAGTTGGGTGTATCTAGTTTATTACTGGGAAATTGTAATGATAATATTGAATCTTGATTCTTAAGCAAAAATTTTGAAACTTGAAAGGTTAACTACAAAATATTTTCAAATAGGAAATTTTACGCTACTATACGAAAAACAAATAGAATGAGATTTTAAGCAGTCAAAATTCGAATAAAAGTTAGTAAATGAAACTTGAAAGAGACAAAGGCAGGAATCTACTTCAGATCCATGATTCATGGATGGAGTGTGAATCGTGATTGATGGTACTCAAATAGGGTTATCTGATTCATGATGTTCTCGTATCGATGTCTACTTTTGGTTATGAAAACAAATTAATCAATAACTAGACAAAACGAACCACTTTTTCGATAGAATTTTACTTAAAAAATTTAAAAGGGTATCAATCGTATATATATATGATTCTTTAAGTGATTGTCATGATTGTTTCTGTATCATGAGTGAAAACATAGAGGCATATCATAGTACGTAGTGTTAGTCTAGATAAATAGTAATTATTTATGGTGTAAACTGTACATACTGTGTATAGTTATAGTTATGGTCACTGGAGTTCATAAATAGTATCCTGATATTATTAGAAGATCCATGTGAAATCTTGCTTTCGACTTGGGACGAGATGAGATACTATGAAGAGTATTGTGAATATTTAGTAACTTCTATCTCGTAACACTAGTTCCTCGTAGTATCCTACACTGAGTTTTGACTATCTCTTTCATCAACCCTTAACTGCTCTTTACTCTGGACTCACGAGTACTAACAAAAGGCCGCTAAACTCCGGTTCAACTGCCGTTCGCCCAGGCCCCCAAAAATTAAAATTTTGTAGGCAAAAATTTCCTAAATGGAAACAAAATTCCGCGGAGAATTTCAACAGGATCCAAAATTTGCGTCAAAATGCAAGGCAGAACACAAATTTATAATAATTTTGTTAAAATTATTTGCAATGTTCATAAATGCGTGGGTTGCACTAGAAGGATTCCTTAATTGTAAATGCACTCATGAATCGTGATCAATATATCTGCGGCAAACTCAGTTCCTAAACGCACCTCGAATCCCAGGATTCCTGGGGCAAGGGAATGGCGTGCGAGATTTTATATATAAGGAAAAGAATCCATCTCACTCAACAATGAAAGATACTCCCTTACTACTACCATTCAATATATCTTATTCAATTCATTTATAGTTAAAAAATGAGTTCATTTAAACAAGAACAAGAAAATCTTGACGATGATGATTTAAATTCAAAGATTGAAAAAACCCTGAGTCAGCATGATGGCCCTGTTGTTGATGAAGATGTCCTAGATCTTTCAGGCCCAGCTATCAGAAAATATTTCGCTACAAGATTATCAAGTTTAACGAAATTACATTTACACAATGCTAGAGATTTAAATCCAATACCGGCCTTAAATGGTATGACTTTAAGAAACTGGAACTTTTTTGCGTTAGGTGCTCTAGCTTGGTTTAGTGCTAGTTTTGATTTCTTTTTGACTGCTGTTTGCGGTTCACAAATCGCTGATTCATTGAACGTTACCACTGCCGATATCACTTGGGGTTTATCTGCTGTTTTAATGGTTCGTTCTGCAGGTGCTGTTATCTTTGGTTTTTGGACTGATAAATATTCCAGAAAATGGCCATTTATTGTCTGTGCGGGTTTATTCTGTGCTTTACAGATCGGTACAGGGTTCTGTCAAACTTATCAACAATTTTTAGCTGTTAGAGCTTTATCAGGTGTTGCTATGGGTGGTACTTATGGTACTGCTTCTGCCACTTCATTAGAAGATTCCCCAATTAAGTCAAGATCTTTTTTATCAGGTTTATTCTTCACTGCTTATCCTTTTGGTTTAGTCTTTGCTGCTGTTTTCTGGCAAGCATTCAGAAACACTGAAAAGACTTGGAGAGCTTTATTTTGGTTTAGTGCTGGTATTCCATTCATTCTTATTATTTGGAGATTGCTCTATCCAGAAACTATTTATTTTAGAAGAGTCTTGAGTGCAAGAAAATTAATTCAACAAGATCAAATCGAAGCTGGAACTTATGTTAAACAATCATTTAAAGATAAATTGAGAAACATGGGTAAATTATGTACCAAATATTGGGTTACTTTCATTTATTTAATTTTATTCATGGCCGGTGCTAATTATTTAACGCATGCTTCTCAAGATTTATTCCCAACCATGTTAAGAAAACAATTAAATTACTCTGAAAATAAAATCATCGTTACCATCGTTGTCACTAACTTAGGGGGTGTTGTTGGTTCAATGATCATTGGTACTTTGATGGAAGTTTTAGGTCGTCGTTTATCCTTATTGATTTGTTGTGTTTGTGGTGGTGCTTTCTTATATCCTGCTTACATGGTTGAAGATACTGCAACTACTTTAGTTTGTGGTTTCTTCTTATTCTTCTTCATTATTGGTGTTTGGGGTGTTATTCCAATTCATTTATCAGAGTTATCACCACCAGATGCAAGAGTTTTAGTCTCAGGTTTAGCTTATCAACTGGGTAATTTAGCATCTTCAGCATCTTCAACCATTGAAACTAGATTAGCTGATATGTGGCCATTAGAGTTCGATGCAGCAGGTGATGCCATCAGATACAATTATGCTAAAGTCATGGCAATTTTAACAGGTGCCGTTTTCATTTATTTAATTGTTGCAACATTCGTTGGTCCTGAAAAGTTCCATAGAAATTTGTCATCACCTGTTATGAATCGTTACATTGTAAAAGTTATTGCACTTGAAGAAAATCACGATGATATTGAAAGTTATTTAGAAGCTAGAAGAGCTGAGTTTGCAAAAGCTTCAAGTGCTGAAGTTGAAGATGCGTCAGATAAAATAACAACCAGAGAATAATTTTGTAATTAGTTTATTTGTGTGTTTGTGTATGTTTGTTAGTTTTATTTCTGGGTTTTGATATAATTTTGTTATAATGGTGTACAATTTAAAGAATAAAAGTCCACCAAGAAATGTGATTTTTTGAACAGACTTACTAGAGGGCTTTAGGATTTACACGCCCTTTTTTGCAAATTCAATCTAGATATCAAAAAAAGCCTTTTAAGGTTACGACTTTACGATTTAATAGATATTAATTTTTATTAGTTGTGAATGTAGTGTTGTTTTAAAAAAGGAAATTTTGAATGCTAACGTTATCCATAAATTTATGATGTTGAACTCTCTTATGTGCTAACTTGATAAGTAGTCATAATTTGGTGAATACTTCTTAAACCTATAAATTGGTGTGATTGGTTGATTCTATTTGTGAGATTGGATTATGAAATAATTACATAAGTGAAAATGATCTGAAATAAATAATTCGAATACCTATTTACATATAATTTCATAAAGAGAAAAGAACTTATTAGAATAGACATAATTTGTACGAATCTGAGTTAAATATCATCGTAATTATATCCCTATTTGGCAGGTACCCTCATATATAGCATGTCTGAAGAATCATCGATTTCGATAGAAGAGACAAATAAAATTAGAATCCAATTAGGTCTAAAACCAATCCCAAAACCCAAAAATTCAACCAATTCAAACGATAATGATGGTGCCTCGATAAGTTTATCAGAAACAAATAAATTAAGGCTATCACTAGGTTTAAAGCCCATTGAGGATGATACAACACTTCATAATACGCCACAAACAACAGAGGAATATCAGAATGAGGCAGATACGAAGATTAAAAATGATAAAATTACAGAGAATTTAGAAATTCTGAAAATGAAATCAATAAGGAAAAGAAAAATCAATGTTGTTAAAACATTAGCTGATTATGACGAAAATGAAAATGAGGCTGCAACTGATGATTGGCTATCCAAAATTAATAAACCTGTTAATAAACTAAAATCAAAAACTCAAATCATCAAAAAAACTCAAGATAAGGATATCACTACTACAACTAATGGGCTCAAAGTAACCCATGGATTAGATGAACTTGATTCTGTTACTGGTGATCTTATTCTCACCTTAAAGGATCGTTCTGTCTTAGATGACAATGACGATGAAGATGTTGAAATGATTGATGAATTAGAATCAACTGAATTGATCAAAAAGAAACAGTTAAACAAAGAATTGGGTGAAAAGAATAGATCAAGTAGATATGATTCACAAGGTAATGAAAAAACATTGATCGATAGATATAATGACGAACTTGAAAATAATAAAGAAAATCATTTTGTTTTAAACGATACTGGAATTTTAAACTTGAATTCAATTAATAATAATGAACACGAAATTATTGGTGATTTGAACAAAGATCCAAAATCAAGAAAACTTCAATTTAGTTTAGATGATCTTGAAGATGATGATAATGAAACTGAAGACGAATCAGATTATGTTGCAACTAAACCTATTAAAATGAAGAAATTAAAGAAGAAATCTAACAGTAGCTCATCTTTGAAAAGACAAAGATATCAAGACGAAGATGGTGATATTGAAATGAAAACAGTTAAACTAGTTAATGAAGATTTAGATATTCAAGATGATTTAGAATTACAATCAGTTTTACAATTGAAAAGAATCAGTAATTTGAAGAAAAGAAAGAAACTAACAACTGAAAAATTAGCCCAAGAGATCAAAGACGAACAAACAAATGAAATGAAAACAGACAATGATGATAATAGGCTGATAATTGATGAAAATGATGAATTTTTAAGTTCAATCAAAGATGTTAGAGAAGATCTATTAGCTGAAAATATAACTGAGAATATTACTGAACAAGTTATCGAAAAAGATTGGAAAGTAAAAGATGGAACTGGAAGTAATACTAAAGATGATGCTACTGAGAATGTTACGGGCGATGTTAAGCAAGATATAGAAACAAATGATACAAAAACAACATTTAATGGTGGGTTATCAGCGACCTTGAATTTCCTTAAATCTAAGAATGTGGTTCGAAACAAATCCAAAGCCGAAGTGAACAGAGAAAGGGAATTAATTGAATTGAAAAAAGAATCAGATTTGAATAAATTACAGATTGAAATAAAAAAAAGAATTCATAAAGAATCATTACAAAAAGATTCAAATTTGAGTAAAATATCAAGTGAAGAAAAAGAAAAATTCATCGAAAATGAATTACAAGCATTCAAAGAATTTCAAGAACCTAATGAGATGAATGATAAATTAAAGAATTACAAACCTGAAATTAATTTGAAGTATATTGATGAATTAGGTAGAGAGATGAGTACAAAAGAAGCATATAAACATTTATCTCATCAATTTCATGGAAAAGCACCAAATAAAAGCAAAATTGAGAAGAAATTGAAGAAAGTAAAGCAAGAAAGGAAACATATGAAGAATGAGAAATTATTGGATTAAAATATAATTTTTTTGTGTACAATTTTTCTCTTTAATTTTTTGTTTTGTAGAAATTCATCTCATGTGCTGAAAAAAGAAAATTTGAAATAGACAAAAAAAAATATTTGTCTCGAATAAGAATTTGTTCATAAAACATTCACAACTTTCTGGTATTCATTCGCTTCAAAACCACCAGAAAATCACAAATTCAGTTCGTTATTTCTTCTTCGAATTTGCATCCTCTTTAAATATTCAACTGTTCTTCTCATCAGAGTTTTGGCATCCCTTTTTTTTTTAAGTCTACTGGGTTGCATCACACCACTGAATAATATACTAATGATTACTGTTCAAATAAGTACCCCCAATACCATTCAAAATCAGAAATCTAAGGATGTTTCAAGAATCACACAAAATTTCAAACCGTCCTTCAAACAAGAAGTAATCCATGATAAAGATGATGTTGATAAACCTTTTTTGAAACCATCAAAGTCTTCAATTTACCTATCTTCTCAAGATTATCAAAAATATTTCACTTTAGAAGGTAAAGAATCTTCATTTTCAGCAAGATTTCATCAGGTTTTACCTGTTTTTGATATCAAGATCGTTGTTTTGTGTCTGGTTTGGTATTGTTTTAGTGCTGTCTCTTCAAACATCTCTAAACTGATCTTAAAACAATTCCCTCATCCAACTACCTTAACAGAATTTCAATTTCTTATTAGTTCATTAATTTGTCTATTAAGTGTCTCAATCATTCAATTCAATCAACATTTGATAAAATCATTCCCAAAGGGAACATTACCAAATTTCCCAAAGAATTACTCAAATTTAAATTCAATCTCATATATTTATTCAATTTTAAAACCAACCAAAAAAATCATATCAACAACTTTACCAATGGGTATTTTCCAATTCGTTGGTCATATCACTTCACATAAATCAACTTCATTAATTCCTGTTAGTTTGGTCCATAGCATCAAGGCATTAAGTCCAATCTCCACAGTTCTAGCATATAGATTATTTTTTAACGTGAGATATTCTATTGTTACTTACATTACGTTAGTCCCATTGATGACAGGTGTTATACTGACTTGTTTTTCAAGTAGAAGAAGTAAAAATGTTGTTACGCAATTCTATACAGGGTTATTCTATTCATTTATTTCAATGATTATATTTGTTTCACAAAATATATTTGCTAAGAAAATTTTAACAATAACAGATGAAAGTAAATTACCAACTAATCAAAAGAATGATGAAAATGATGAAAAATTAGATAAGACTACAATTTTATTATATTGTTCAGTTTTTGGATTTCTTTTAACCTTACCAATTTATTTAATTTCTGAATTTTCTAATGAACGTTTCACATTATTTGAAATTAATTTCAACATATTATCATTATTTTTAATTCATGGATTGAGTCATTATTGTCAAGCAATGATTGCATTTCATCTGATCGGTACAATCTCACCAGTTAACTATTCAATTGCAAACATTCTAAAAAGAATTGTTGTTATTTCAATGGCTATTGTTGTTGAACATGAAAAAGTTACAACACAACAAGGATTTGGGTTATTATTAACAATGATTGGGTTATATTCGTATGATAAATGGGGGATCACGAAGAAGTAGATCATACAGTTATTTGTAAGATGTTTTTCATTTATATTCATGAGCTCAGCTCTATATTTTGATAATATTATTATACATTTTCTTTTATAGTCAATTTAGAATATGTAATAATACAGTTGCATGTTCAATGTTTAGCAACTGGTTTTTCACCGGTTAATCTACCAACTAATTCTCTAGCCATATCACCAAAACCAACCATAAAGATTGTTTGCCAGATACCTAAACCAATTCTTGGTGCAACACCTCTATATAAACCTTTCAAACCATTATTTGAATAAATATATTTGGCAGCACCAAAGACACTTAAATTCTTTGGTCTATTTGGATCATTTGTTTTAGATTGCATTTCAACTCTGATAACTTCAATTGGTTGATTCCAAGCGCTTAAACCACCACCAATGGCAGAAGCCAGAATTTTTTCTAAACCTGATAATTTTTCATCTTTTTTCTTATTTGTAACGTTTTTAATAACATCTTCTGCTAATCTGGCAAAACCAAATCTTGAACCCCAATTAGTACACTGTCTAATTGCAACAGCATTGACACCTTTATTAATACCTCTAAACCCTTCTTTTTTGAAAATTTCCTTAAAGACTTGAAATGAAGTTTGTTGAGCAACCCCTGGTACAGCTACTTGTTTAGCTCTTGTAATTTCAACAGTTTTCATACATGTACAGAACCCCATTGTTAAATAAGCTTGAGCTAACCCACCAATGATACCACCACCAATACCAGAACCGAAATTCGAAGCACCCATTGTAGATAGTTGATATTCAGCCTCAGCACTAACAAATAATAAAACAGCACCTTTAGTTGATGCTTCAATCCATGCCCATGGAATTAAACCTTGATAAAACCCTAAGACACCACCTCTTGACCAAACAACTTTAGCAGATTCTAATAATGATAATTTTCTATTTGCAGCCATTGTAGTTTTAATGACTTCTAATGGTTGACCTAAAGTGGTGACTTCAGCAAGGTTTAAACCTGCACCCAATAAGATGTTGGAGAAAGAGACCGATTTTTTTTCAATTTTAGACATTTTTGAATAAATAAGGGGTTGAAGATAATTGAATTGAATTGAATTGAATTGAATTAATTCAAATTCTCCAAAAAATGAGTTTTGTTTAGACAGTTTATTCAAATCGGTCAAAATCGGAATATGACTCAACTTGAAGATCTGTCCCGGACCCACATATATAAAACATTGACACCTGCAAAAAAAAAAAAACCGACAACTGCAGGACTCGAACCTGCGCGGTAAAATACCAAAAGATTTCAAGTCTTTCGCCTTAACCACTCGGCCAAGTTGCCTAGATTTAAAGTTTTTTTGCTTCTCCTTTTTATACCACTTTGACGTTCAGATTTGAAATAAAATCTGAATTTTAAGGGATTTCGGGAGATCAGAAGAGTTAGAAAGTATTTAATCCTTTGGATCGAGTCATAAAGTATTCAGATCGGAGAACTCCTGAAGCTTTCTGGTATTTTTTCAGTATGATATCTGAATATATCTGTTTTACAACAATTATGAAGACATCAACACACAAACTGTAGAGAGATTTACTATAACTCAGGTATTCTTGTAACAAGGATTCGAGCACATTGATAAATATGAATTCTGTTATACCTCTTAGTCGAAGGTTTTATGATTGTGGGTGTTTTACGTCTGTATTTAAAGGGTTCACGAGAATAGGAGAACTAAGTGTGTAAATCTGTAAGAAAAAGGATAAGAAAAAGTTGATACTTAATTGGAAAAGCGGATTGAGAAGTTACACCATAGAAACATGTAAGCATATACCATCGTCGATTACGATCTAGAGCACTGATCTTCTCGATTCGTTAATAGTAAGTAACAAATTCACGGAATTTGATTGGACCCTTTCAATTAACCGCAGTAATCCCAACAAACACAAAGCAGATAATAAGAAATCAGAAAGGTGGAAGTGTGGAGAAAAGAAAAGATACTGAATATACAAAATAGTCATTTTTTTGATAAATATTAAAATGAAATGGCAAATTACGTATTAATGAGAACCTCTTGTATAAGATCAATTATGTGCAAAAACCCAACATTTTATTATGAAAGAATGGCATAAAATCTAGATGGGATTTGAATTTATAATGAAAAATAACATGATTAAAATTACAAAAGTGTACACTTTCACGTGATTATTTTCGTTTTGCACCACCCCCGGATTCAGCCAATCAAATCACACAATATCAAAATTTAAGCCCAATTTCCAAATCAGTTGTAATTTCTTTCCTTTGTAAATTTCTAAGATTTTTTTTTTTCTTTTTCATAAAATTTCTTATAAAAAAAAATCTAAAAAATCTGATTGGATTTCTTTTATATCTTTTCAACCACTGAAAAAGGCTCAAACTCTCACAAAATGTCCGCCACTTTGACAGGAGCTACTGGCAACTCTGTAGGCTCAACCTCCACCACAATCTCAAGAAAGGGTAACGTCACCTCTTTTAACCAAACTAAGAATTTGGTTGCTATTGACACCAATGGTAACGTTTTTGAAGCTCCAGATTTCACAATTAAGGATATCTTAAGTGCGATTCCACAAGAATGTTATGAAAGAAGATTAACAACTTCTTTTTTCTACGTGTTTAGAGATATTGCCTTATTAGCAGCTGCTGCTTACCTAGCTAACACTTATATCCCAACTTTCGAATCATCTACTGTTAGAGGTTTATTATGGGCAGTTTTCACTATTTTCCAAGGTTTAGCAGGTACTGGTGTTTGGGTCTTAGCTCATGAATGTGGTCATCAAGCCTTTTCAGATTATGGTTGGGTCAATGATTTAACTGGTTGGGTTTTACACTCTTTCCTTTTAGTTCCTTATTTCTCATGGAAATATTCCCATGGTAAACATCATAAAGCAACTGGTCATTTAACAAGAGATACGGTTTTCGTTCCAGCAACTACTGAAGAATTCAAAAGTAAAAGATTTGTTGATAAATTAGCTGATATGAGTGAAGATGCTCCTTTAGTCACTTTAAAAGATTTATTATTACAACAATTAGGTGGTTGGTGGGCCCATTTAACTACAAATGTCACTGGTCAACCTTATGCTGATGTTCCAAAATGGAAACATAACCATTTTGTTCCAGATTCTCCAATCTTTGATGCTAAAGACTATTATTTCATTATTTTAAGTGATTTAGGTATTATTATTCAAGGTTTACTATTATATAAATTCTATAAAGCTGTTGGTCCATTCTTATTCTTGATGAATTATTTCATTCCTTACATGTGGGTTAATCATTGGTTAGTTTTCATTACTTTTTTACAACATACTTCTCCAACTTTACCACATTATGATAATGAAGAATGGAATTTCGCTCGTGGTGCAGCTGCTACAATTGATAGAGAATTACCATTTGTTGGTCCTTTCTTCTTACATGATATCATTGAAACTCATGTCTTACATCATTTCGTTTCAAGAATTCCATTTTATAATGCAAGACCAGCATCAGAAGCAATTAAAAAAGTTATGGGTAAAAACTATGCTCATAGTGATGAAAATATGTTTGTTTCATTATGGAAATCAGCAAGAAGTTGTCAATTTGTTGAGGGTGATAATGGTATTAGAATGTTCAGAAATATAAACAACATTGGTGTTAAACCAGTTGATAAATAGATTTTATCATAGAATTTATACAGATATACATTTATATATATATATATATATATATATGTTTGTTTTTGCTATTATTTATATTACACATGAAATTTTTTACTGACTTTGTAATTTTTTCTACCACGACGTCTATTCATGTTCAAAGACTTCTAAATCATTTGTATCAATGAAATATTCGACCAATTTCAAATTCTTTTGGCTTTGAGCTTCCCATTCATCACTATACAACCCAACAAACTTCAACGCTTCAGCAGGTTTGATTGTCTTTCTACCATCTTTCAACACATATTTTGTGATTGCAGTTGCACATGTAATCTTTTCATTTTTATCACCTTTAATTATAAATTTGGATATAATGAAAAGCCATTTATCAGACCATGCAATGATGCTTGAATCTACAGAATATGAGCCAAATGGTTTGATTTCTTTCTTAAATGAACAGAATATATTAGCAACTGGAACATAAGGCCATTTTCCACCTTTAGTGGGATATTCAATAAAGAATTTTTGAAATAAAGATGTCATTAATTGGGTTCTAAAGATATCTAAATCTGAAAAATACGTTGAATTTGATTTATGCATATAGAAGTCACATTCATATGGTGAGTTATAACTATTGCAAGTTTGGATCTGGAAAGGTGATTTGATTGAATATTTGGAGCGGAATGGGCATGGTAACATTACATTTCTAATGAGAATAGTGCCGAATCTAATGTAATAGGCTAATGGAAGTGCTTTATATGAGGAGATTATATAGGCGCAGACTAAGTACTTCAAAGCGGTTATCATGACAGACATTTGGTGGTTGATGTGATGAGTTTAATGAAGAAATTTATACATCTTTTATAATATGTAGTTGATAATTTTCCACTGCCGAGGTTGAAATTATCATATTTAGTACCTTATACAAACCATTTTCTTTCTTAAATTTCAGTCCAGAAGTTGTACGAAAAGCATCAGAATAATCAATCGCATACAACAGCGTTAACTCCAGCATTTATTTATCAAATTACCAAAATTGTAAGAAAAATTACAAATTTACTAAATTAATTCTACGTCTTACACACAGTTACAGTTCTATAACAGCACTAGAAAATGCTTTTTGAAACCATCCCAGAGACACTCCCAAAGACTGTTGCCACCTATGTCCGCAAAGCAAATGAATTGGAATCAATCGATCCAATCATGTCATATTTCTGTACGTTCAATTCCCATATTTGTTACTCATTTCTTATCACAGTACTAACAAACCCTTAATTTTATAGGTGCACTTTACTCAATTGAAGAGATATTATCCACAGGAATCCATTCCAGTGATGAAAGCATTGCAAGTTTAGCTGGTGAATTGTTAGACTACGTTGAATCACAAAAAAATTCAGAGAACTCCAATATTGTTGATGTTATTAATGATAAAGATTTAAGTATTGGTTATGTTTTAAATTTCACAAATGTTATATTTAACAATTCATTAAAGCAAATCATGGAAAAGAGATCAAATAGGTCAACTGCTTTCAATTTATTGACAAGTGTTACGTTTTATGATGTTTTAAAATTATGGAGTGAAGATTATGATGGATTTAATGAAATTATTAAAATTGATGAACTGAATAAAAGAAAGAAATATTCAAAATTTCATGCTGCTAGGATCCTTAAAGCTTTGAAAATAGGTGAAGACCCAAATCTATATACTGCTCCTGAAATATCTACCCCTGATCCAATTTCACCCTCTTTAAATCCTGGTGAAATTTTGAATTCAACAAATAGTGAAGAGCCAGATCCAGAAGGGTTGAATAGTGGATTAGGATTACCTGATGTTAAGACCACAATTGAGGAATCAAAAACACCAACAATAGCTGACGAAGAAGAAGAAGAAGAAGAAGATGGTGATATTTCAAACATTTTACCAAAAGTTCCATCATTTCATCCAAATAAACCACTTAATGAACATGAAGAAGATAACTATAAAGATGAACAAGTAGGTACAGATGATTTATCTCTTCCATCAGCACCACCTAATCTACCAGAAATCCCAAAAAAATTGATACCAGATACATTACCAATTAAACCAATTTCAAGAACTCCATCACCACCAAAATCATTACCGGCTGTATTGATAAAACAAGAAAAATCAATCAATGTTGAAGAAATTGTGGAAGTTAATGATATTTATACAAAGGCACAGAAACATGCCAAATTCGCTATAAGTGCGATGAATTATGAAGATAAAGAAACTTCAATTAGAGAATTAGAAAATGCAATCAAATTGTTAAACAAATTGCGTGAATAATAATACTCATCGATTTATTAGACACTTTTATTCGTAATTATACACTTTTCTTCTTCTATTGAAATAATAAAGATGCTGCAACTTCAACATTACCATTACATTGTTGTAGTGCAGTTATAGCTTGATCTCTTGGAAATCCTAAACCAATCAACTGATTAATGGAATCTTCAGAAACATTGGTTATTTGGGAATAAGGTGGTAATACAGAAGTTGTAGAGTTAGTTGTAGCTGATCTATTCTGTGCTGCTAGTGCTGCTGCATTTCTTGCAGGTTGTTGAGCTATTGATCTAGTTGGATTGAAAGCACCAGGACTGAAAACATTACCTGAACCTAAAGGTTGACTAACTTGTGATCTTCCTGTATCATTGAACATTGAAGGAATTTCAGATTCATTTAAAAAACCGACTTTCAAACCATCTACTTTTAAACAATTTTCTCTTAAATCGATACACATACCATATTTTCTCATCATATCTAAACCTAATAAAAAATCAACACCTGTATCAATGACCATGAACCCAAGATGAACAATAGCATCACCAATAGCAACTTCAACATCATGAATACGACCCAAGATTTTAGATTTCCCAACACCTCTTACTTCACCTATGAATCTTTTATCAATAAGATTAGAAATTCCAATCTTTTCACAAAATTGTGGTGATATAATGGATGTTTGTGCTCCTGTATCGACAAATGCCTTAGATACAGGATTATTAGAGTCATGGCCATTAGGATGGACGGTCACTGGAATGAATAACATGCTGATTTGTGTGAATGATTCGGGATTGTGTTCCATTGCAGTTGCAATTGAACGTTGAATTGGATCTAATTCAGCTTCACGGTAAAAGTGTGGGATTGGTGCTTGTTGGGGAGCTGTATTAATAGCAGCAGGTCTTGCACTATTCGGTTTGACTAGTAACAGATCGTCATTGGAGATTCCTAAAGCTGATAAAGAATCTTGTTGTTTAGTTAGTGGCGATCCATTATGGAAGATGATGAATGAGTCGAATTCGAGTTGATCTCGTAGGTAAGCAGCTAGATCCTGGAGTGTGAGCTCTCCAGGGAAGTCTATGCTCAATATTGTGTCTGCGCTGTCGACTGAGACTGTTAATTGCATCTGATTGTGTGGGGTCCTAGTAAGAGTGAATATTCAATGTGATATTAAAAGTGTAATATTTTGGTTTTTTATACTTAGAGAAACGTCCCATCTATGAAAAGATCATTTGCCACCGCCACTGAAGAAGTGAAGAAGATCAAAGTTGCCCTGCCTGAATCGTTCAGTAAACTTCACCCAGTCGAGTTCAACAACGGCTTACTCAGCATTTTATCAAGGGATCCTTCACTATTTCCAATCATTTGCTCACAACCATTCAATCAGTTTCCCATTAAGATCTCCATTGATGCTAAAACTCATTATGAGAGTCTTATGAGATCAATCATCTCTCAACAGATACACACGAATGCAGCTAAAGCCATCGTTGCCAAACTAGAGAACCATTACGGCCATTTCCCTGATTCTGAAGAAGTTTTAAACACACAAGATCCAGTATTAAGATCTATTGGATTAAGTCTTAGAAAAGTATCATATGTTAAATCAGTGTGTGAACATTTCAAAGAGAAACAACTAGGTGAATTCCTAGAGGATGAAGAGAAGACCGACAATGAGCTCATTGAAAGATTAGTTGAGATTAAAGGGATTGGCGAATGGAGTGCTAAAATGTTTTTAATATTTAGTCTACAAAGATTAGACGTATTTGCAGAAGGTGATTTAGGTATTAAACGTGGATTTGCCAAATTCATTGAAACGAGGAAACATTTATTAAAGGATTTCAATGGGAATTTATACGTTAAAAGTAATAAAAAAAGATCATGGAAGACTTATTCAGATGAAGTTATGATTAAAATAAGTGAACAATACCAACCTTATAGATCTGTCTTCATGCTGATATTGTGGAGAATGGGTTCGTTGGACACCTCGTCATTAAGCTGAATCACCAGGAATCAACATCGTAATATGGTTACCACTTAGTAGTATTTTATTTCTATGAGTTACTTCTTGTGTTGATGTATCTTTCTCTTCAACGTCTTCTAAAACAATGTTAACGAAATCGTCAAATCCGACTAGTGTCCCACTGAACTCCTTTTCTGAGGACATAAGCACTCTGATTCTTGCACTGACACATTTGTCAATGACTTCTAACGGTAGAACAGTTGCCATTTCTGTATGAATATATTTAATTTGATTAGATTCTTTCCTTCATATTAAATTTGTCCGAATTTATTAGTGAGAAAGAGAATTTATATTTTCCTATTTAGGCAATTTACTATTTTGGGTCACCATATGTTATGTAAGTTGTCATTTCCACGCTATGTATTATTATACTATGGATTGTATCAATGAGAGTTGTATATCTCAGTCATCAGATTCTTTAGTTGCTTCAATTTTCAAAAATGTTTCTGTTTTTGTGTCAATTCAATAATTTTGTGTCAATTTCCATCACATGTTTTCTGTTATGAAAATCTATTTAAATACTCATATTTTCTTTTGAAATTTCAATTTGTTATTATAGTCACTACAAATTAAAATCAAAATCACTGACTCACTTTATCGTATCATCATGGTCGAGGAAGACTTGTTTGATCTTATCCCTACTCTAATTTTCCCCAAATTGGACGAATCAAAAAGATTATCAGTACCCAAAACTTTACATCCATTGAAAACTGGCTATAAATATAATTTCCAGTGGCTCTTTTGTGGTGAAATGTTTCAAGCTTCATTCGTCAAAGAAAATTGAAGGCTCATAACTTATATTTCTAATAACTACTCGTGGGTACCATCTAAATACAAAAAAAAGAGTGAATTTTATACACTTGAGAAAAGAGAAACCACATAGAGTGTGTTCTTGTAATAATACAACAATAATAATTAAAAACAATATATAATAATAATAAAAATCATAGTAATAAATAAATTTGAGCATCAACTCTTAATAATTTCATTCGTAATCATGTAAAATACTTTCATTTCCTCTAACTGATCTCTTATTACTTCTCCGTAAACATAATGCGATTAAACCTGAAATTGAAACCATTATCATGAAATAAACTATTAAAACCACACTTTTAGTCTTAACTGAAGTGATATTTGAGCTTGTATCATGATTGTGCCCCACTGTTGATGAGATTGGGGTAGTAGAAGTTGTTGTTTGTGTAATTGATGGGTCTTTATTAACTGTTGTAGAGTCAACAGAGTTGAGAGACGTTGTTGGTTTGCTGAAAAGATTGGTCTTTGAAAAATTCTCTTCAGTTGATTCTGATGTTACTGGTTCAGTATTAATCATTGGTCTTGTTGGTTTGATTTCTTCAATAGTTGTTGATGATTCCAAGACGACTTCCGTACTTGATCCATAAACACCAACATAAGTTTCGAATAAATTCTCATCATTAACGAAAACATCACCATTTAGATTAAATAGATCTTCATTACCAACAGCATTACCTCTTGATAAAAATCCACCAGTTTTACAAATTTCATAATTTGCTTCAGGTAATGTTTGTGTTTTTAGAATTTCATCTGGTGCTTCAATAAATACAACACCTAACCCTTTAACAGCATGCCATTCCGTATGACAATGGAAAAACCAAACACCTGGATTGTCAGCAATAAATCTAATAACAATATGACCCCTTCCTAAAACTTCAACGGTGTCCCTTATCATTGGATATTCAGGAAAGTCATCTTCTAAATTTTCATTATATGTAAAATGTTGACCTTTAACTTTTGATAGGACTTGGAAATTATGACCATGTAAATGAAATGGATGTCTCATATGATCTTTACTATTTACTATGATTTGAACAACGTCACCTTTTTTCAATAGGAAAGAATTTGTACCTTTACCGTAGATGTCAGGATTTAAAACTGATGATTCATCACCTGAAAAAATTGTATTCATTGTAGGAACTTTTGGTGCTAAATGAGGTTTACCATCCATAACATAATACATGACTTTATTATCACCAATATATTCAGAATTATAAGTGAATGAAAGTTCATGATCTGGTTTTGGTAATTTACTTGATTTTGAAATTGGTTTTAATGTAAAATCATCCACAATTTGTAAATTATTTGCCTTTTTTGCAATAAATCCAGTTGTTTCTTCATCAGTTAAATGATCGTTATACATTAGCCAACCAATTGAGGTTTTCTTTCTCATCATAATGTTTGTGATTTGAACAACTCCATAATTCTTATCTGCTGAATTTTTAGTTTTTATTAACACACCATATCTTTGACCTGTTGCTAATTTAACAGACTCTGTTTTAACAGGATCAACTTTAACACCATCAATCTCCACGACTGTTAATTCATGGTCTTCAACGTAAAAATACTGTGATGCAGACATACCAGCATTAATTAATCTGATATAATACGTCTTATCTGGTAAAACACTTATTTTGAAATCATGGGTTTCATTAAATAAAGAACTATCAATACTTGGTTCACTACCACCATGAGGTTGCATTAATTGATCAACTAATTGACTAGACGGTTTATAATACCAATCACTTAACAAAACGACTAAATCATCATCATATTTAATCTTATTTTCATCTGAATCAAGATCCTCTACGATGAAAGCACCTCTTAATCCATCACCATATTGAGCAGCATCATGAGAATGATACCAATATGTACCTGCTTGATTATTGACTGTGAAATTATAAGTGAATGTTGCACTAGGTGCGATTGGACATTGACTAATCATGGAAGCCCCATCCATAAAACTGGAACCTTCTTGGAAAATCCCATGAAAATGAATTGAGGTTGATTCTTTTAAATTATTAGTGACATGAATGATCACCCTGTCTTTTCTTTTGATCCGTATCAGTGGTAGTGGGAATTTACCGTTGATGGCAATCACTGGTCTTTCTTGAATCCCATCAGGTTTAGCAATTATTGAAGTTAATTCCCAATTAAATTCATGGAGTTGTTGTGCTAATAATGTGGGTATGAGTACAAGTAATGTGAATGCTGAAAACTGCATAATTCTAGCTATTCGGATTGATTAGAGGCTAGTATATGGATTATTATACGTATGTATGTATGATCAACGTCTTCAGGTAACTGATTATGGTTTATTTAAAGTGGTATTTTAGGTCAATTTTCGGATTTAATTATATATGTCTGGATCTCAAAAATTGGATGTTCAGAACTGAATTTTTAATAGCCCAAAAATCATCAAGCTAACTGTCTTTATATGACTACTTGATCTCTATTTTCAAATATGAGATCATGAAAAAAAGTTTATAAAGTTTTCAGAATTTAACAACCAATATTTTCATTTTGAAAAAATAAAATCATCCAGAGATGAATTTATTCACTCCGTCGGTCTGAGCAGGGATACTTACGTAAGCAACACTATCATCGTTACATAAGCAAACCATAGACTCAATGTCGACTATGGTCAACTTAGTTCCCACAATAATGTATATATATATATATAAATATGTACCTGATTTATCAATCACAGTAGAATAGAATATCAATTAGTTAAATTTATCTCTCTAAGATTTAGTTTTTTGATGTTCATTGTCTATCAAGATATTTAAACCCCGAAAATTAATATGAATTAATATAAAAATTCATGATCAATATTATATAACGTTCAATATAAAAAGTTATTAGAATAATCTTCTTTGTTGAGCTTCTATCACGTATATTACCTTTTAGCGGAATTTATTTCAAATTTTCTTTGAATTTTTTTTCCATCACTTTTCTATTATCAAAATTATCTTTTCCATCTTATCCAGTGGAAGTATCGAGATCTTTGCGGAAAAAAAAACATGAAAAAAAGTTGATAACTTCCACAATTTTTTTTAAAAAAATTTCATCCGTTAATTTTAGAACCTCGATAATCATTCACTTTATCTCAAGTTAGATGTTTTAGCCCGTAATGATCATCATACTTCTACTGTCGCTTTTAACATCACTCATACCCACCATAACAGCAGAATCAACGAAGGGTTCATATGAACAAATCATAATATATTCATGCCAATCAGCTTTAGGACAATTCAAATTTGGGTGTGAAGATTCATCATGGCACTGTCTTTGTGATTACGACCCTTTATTGGGCTCATTAATGCAATGCATCAATAACTATCTACCTGAGTACAACGGGGATATTAACATAACCGAAGATTATTTGATTCATAATTGTGCTGCAAATGGGAATATTACATTGAGTAAGGAAAGAATTCAAAATGTTTTACAAAATTCAACAAATATGATCATTGATCCAAAGGATGATACTGTGTTTTATGTACCAATTTTACCTGAGAAAAAGATAATCTCTCCAATGGTTAAAGATTATAGAGCATTTTTGGGTAATGTTGATAAATCACAATATTATGGCGTTTTGCTTAATCTATTCTGGTTAGGAAGTTTGGTGTGGTTTGGTGTTTTCAATAAATTAAAAGAGAGTAAAAGATTCAATAGTAAACTGAAGAGCAATACAATAGATTATTTACGTTCCAAAATTTCATTACCTTTGTTATTCAAACATCATATGCAATCATACAATTATTTATTTGGATTGACTTCATTATTACCAACCACTGCAGAATCCATCGTTCTATCCATTTACTTCATATTAAATACAACTTATTTAGCCATTGGGTATGATGTTTATTCTGACAATAAAATATTTGGATCAGGTGTATCTGCCCAATATTTTAGATACATTGCTGATAGATCAGGAATCATCGCGTTTGCTCATTTACCCATATTGATATTATTTGCAGGTAGAAATAACATCTTGATTTCAATCTCTGGATTGTCATATAGCACTTTTATGATATTTCACAAATGGACTGCAAGAATGATGTTCTTCAACTCTGCTGTTCATTCATTTGCATATTTTGTTATAGTTATAGAATCAGGCACATTTTGGATATATACCGCCAAAGAATGGTTCATATCTGGATTCATTGCATTTTTTGGAGGATTATTTTTATTATTATTCGCAATTCATAATTTAAGAGTCAAGTATTATGAAACTTTTCTTGTGTCTCATATAATTTTAGCCTTTATATTCTTAGCTTCATGCTATAACCATTGTGTGACATTTGGTTGGCTAGATTGGGTCATTGGCGCTTCTTTAATTTGGGTAGCTGATAGATTATTTAGAATTATTAGGTTATTTAAGTTTGGTGCTCCATTAGCTAAAATTCAATTTATTTCTGATGAAACTTTCAAAGTTCAAGTTAAAAGACCACATAATTGGAAACCATACCCTGGTTGTTATGTCTTTATTCATTTCTTACATCCAAGTATATTTTGGCAATCTCACCCTTTTACAATAATGGATTCAGTATTGAATGAAGAGGAAGTTACAATTTACATCAAGGCTAAAGAAGGCTTAACATCCAAGATTTTATCAATCATTGGACCAAGAGTTGGTAATTCAGTTAATATGAGAGTTTCATTAGAAGGTCCATATGGTAATCAATCACCAGTTGATAAATTTGATAATGTTTTATTGATTGCTGGTGGGAATGGTATTCCTGGACCTTTTTATCATGCATTACATTTAGTTCATAGTCCATTAATCCCCAAACAAAGAGTTAGATTAATTTGGGTTATTAGAAGAATTGATTCATTAAAATGGTTCGAACGAGAGTTAGAGTTACTGAAAGATATAAATATTGAATGTGACATTTATATAACAAGAGATTTTGATAAAATCAATGAAGAAGATCAAGAATTGTTAAGTAAATTCAATAAATTCATAACATTCCATTCTGGTAGAGCACCTACCCATAAGATATTATTAGATGAATTTACAAATGCTATTGGAACAATAGGTATAACTACCTGTGGACCACCATTGATGTGTGATGATGTTAGAGACTATGTTGCTAATAACCTTGAGCTATGCCGTTATAGAGTTGATTTATTCGAAGAACTACAAGTTTGGTAAATATGATGATAAAGAAAAGATTACTAATAAAATAGTTATAATGATTTATATTCGTAACTGTACGTAGCGTTTTTTTTTTTTTGATCTACTTATTTATTTACTGTACATTATAAACTCTTGTTCATGAATTTTCTTCTTGTGAAAGCTAACCAATATTTACTTGGGTGTTCTGAATCATCTTTATAAATTCTTTGAATTAATCTACTAGCTAATTCTTGTCTAAATTGTGTCAAATAACCTTTCAAAAGATCATATTCACTTCTATTTTTTGGAGGTTGATATAATGAATTCAATGGAAAGTTACCATCACCTGGAACAGCAAAGTTCTCCAATGATAAATTAGTGAGCACTTTAACAGCTTCTGAACTTGAGGTATTTGCTGATAATTTTGATAAACAATCTGAGACGTATAAGATACCATACACCAAGACACGATCAGCTGGACCTTTGATTTCGAAGTTTTTAAAAAAGGAATTGGCTCTAAATAGGTCCAGTATCTCATCGATGATGTCGTAGTCTGATTCTGTTTGATATGCTGGACCTCTATATTTAGTCTTTAGTGGTAACAAAGAGAAGTTACCAACTAGTCTCTCAATGGAAGCTGGATCCGATAAAAAAGTGGAGTGGTAGGCCTGGAGAAGTGTGTTAGTGGAATTGTATGAGACCAGGAAACTATGAGTACGCACTGGCATTCGAATTGAAGTGAGATAAATCAAAATTCAGTGCTGATTTTAAAGGAAAGATTTCGGGGATTTTTATTGACTTTATAATGGAAGAGTTCCGACCTTGTGCGGAGATCCGAGCTGCTGTCTCGGATTTTTCTCATTTTTAGAGCAAAATGAGATTTTTATATTTAAACAAGCGCAATTCGATTTTGGATATTTCAAGAGCATCGCGAGCGTTTGAAGGAGAATGGCAGCACAGCGTGACCTCACGAGGGATGAGCTATTCAGTGACATTTTTGGTACCTCCAGACCACTCAGCAATCACAGCATTAACGATGAGGATGACAACTTGATTTCAAAGTCACTCTCAAATCTCACCACCACCACACATTCAACTCTAGATCCTAGAAGAACTTCTTCTCCTATTCCAGAACCCACACCAGCTCCTTACAGTAACCAGCGACAATCCAACCCTAATAACTACCAGAGGAAAGCTCCCTTATCAGCTCCTGCCTCGAACGATGATCCTAATTTTAGGCCTCTACAGGTATTTGGTCAACCCGCAGATAACCAAGTAAAGGGCAAATCACCACTAAATCAGCCTCAATTGCAACAAAGACAACACCAACAACAATTTCAAGCAAATAATCGTTCCCAACCTCATCCTTATTCAAATATTCAAAGAGTCCCTGAACCAAAGTTACAACCTGCATTTGGCACTGATCCAAGAGACAGTCACCTTCAACATTATCAATCTAATAAGAGTAGATTACAACCAATCACTACAACTGATCCTTCATGTGCGCCTGTTTCTCAACGATATCAACAACAACCATCTCCATCTGCAGGTAAAAGAAGTCCAATTGTTCAACAAGGGATCAACTTTTTTTCAAGAGCTAGAAATGTTACCTCTCCTGTAGTGGCATCAAGTGGAGCGAATTTCAACGATGAAATGGATTCTGACTCTGGCTCTACTCCTCCATCACCTCATAGATCTTTATCTTTGACAGCATCAAGTTTCAAAAGCTTTAGAAGTTCTGATAATTTAAATTCAGCATATAATAGTCAATTTTCAAATTATAATTCATCAAATTCAACACTTGCATCAAATACAAAACATCATTCTAAAGATTTAACTAAAAAGACATCAAGTGGAAGAATAATTCCACAAAAGTTTGACATGAATAATGGTACAACTACAGGTCTTGGTTTGAAAACAAGAAGTTTAACCTCTATTGGTAAGTCAAGAAGAGTTTCTTCATCAGCTTCTTTGAGTAGTCAAAGAGCTCAAAGTCAAAGTTCTATATCATCAAGAACAAATATAGCTACGGCAACAACAAGACCTCCGAAAGTTTATCCTGCAATGTTATCAAGAGTTGCTACATTATTAAAAAGAATTATTGTTTTAACACAACATAATAAAGATGGTTTAGAGTATAGAGACGCATTTACAGGCTCAGAAGCAGTTGATGCCATCTCTTATATTATAAGAACAACAGATAGAAATTTAGCTTTACTATTAGGTAGAGCTTTGGATGCTCAAAAATTTTTTCATGATGTTACTTATGAACACAGATTAAGAGATTCTAAATATGAAATTTATCAATTTGATGATATTTATGTTAATGCTAATGAAACAACAACAAGTTTGAACACTAATAATCCTAGTGTTCAAAGAACTTTTTCAACCACAAGCAGTATGAGTGATTTACCTAAGTCACCATCAGATCAAAATAATTTACCACAAGAGGCTGGTCCTGTGGAAGTTCATCATACAGTTAATGGTGTTTTCACACTATTATCAGAATGCTATTCACCTACTTGTACAAGAGATGCATTATGTTATTCAATTGCATGCCCAAGAAGATTAGAACAACAAGCAAGGTTAAATATGAAACCTCAAGGTGGTTTAAAAAGAAATGAATCCAATGCTTCTTTACATGATGAAGAAGAAAAGAAACAGTTATGGTCTCATACTGTTCCTAAACAATTATTAGAAACTTTAGATAAAAAGGAAATTAAACGCCAAGAATTAATTTTTGAAGTTATTGCAACTGAAAGAACTTTTGTTAGAAATTTAGAATATATTAGAGATTATTGGATCAGACCATTAAGAGAATCAAATATTATTCCAATTCAAGAAAGAGAGAAATTTATAAGAACAGTATTTTTCAATGTAATTGATATATTAAACGTTGGGATAAGATTTAGAGATGCATTGATTAGAAGACAGCAACTGAAACCGGTTGTTGAAAATATTGGTGATATTTTCTTAGAATATATTCCATTTTTTGAACCATTTATTTCATATAATGCAGGTCAATGTTTTGCTAAATATGAATTAGAAAGACAAAAAGCAGCTAATCCATTATTTAAAAGATTTATTGAAGAAACAGAAAGATTAAGGGAATCCAATAGATTAAATATTTCATCATATCTCTCGCAAGCAACAACAAGAACAGTTAGGTATAATTTATTATTGAAAGATATTATGAAAAATACTAAAGAAGATTCTCATGATTTAGCTGATTTAGAAAAAGCATCCAGTTTAATTAAAAATTTACTGGAAAGAATTAATGTTAAAGTTGGTAAAGCCGAAGATCGTCATGCTTTAATCTTATTAAAACAAAGATTAGTCTTCAGACCTGGTGAATATGTTGATTTGAAATTAGGTGCAGAAAACAGAAAGATATTATATACTGCTCCATTAAAAAAACGTAATCAAGACAAGGATAATCAAGGTGATATTCAAGTCTATCTATTAGATCATGTTTTATTATTTGTTAGAGTTAAAGTTATTAATAAGAGAGAACAACATAAAGTTTTCCAAAGACCTATTCCATTACCATTATTATTTGTTTCAGCGACTGAAGAAATTCCAAATTTAAGACCATATATCAGAAAACCTGGTGCTTATGCTCATGTTTTAAGTCATCCAACAACAGCAGATTCAAGTAAAAATCCAATTTCATTTTCATATGTTGGACGTCGTGGCTATGATTTAACATTATATGGTGCTACAAATAGTGCACAAGATTCATTAATTTCAGTTATTGAAACTCAGCAAAATAAATTAAGAGAAAGTAACGATATTTTCACGCTAAAACCATTAGCTGAAAGATTTTTTGATATTTCAAATAGAATTAATTGTTTAGTTCCATTTGATGGTGGTAGAAAATTATTATATGGTACAGATTCAGGAGTTTTCATCAGTGAAGTTAGGACTAAAGGTAATGAAAGAATTGTATTGAAACCTGTCAAGAATTTTTCAAAGGTTAATGTCACACAATTAGAAGTTTTGGAAGAATACCAAACTTTATTAGCATTAGCAGATAAGAAATTATATGCATGGCCATTAGATATTTTATCATCACAAGAGAAAAAACCAACAAAGGAAATCATGTCGCATGTATCATTTTTCAAAGTTGGTGTATGTGGTGGTAAAATGTTAGTTGTTGCAGCAAAATCAGATTTAATTAGAGTATTTGAACCAACAGATCCATTTTCTAAAAAAATGTCTAAGAAAAAATTCAAGAATGAAACGAGAGAATTTCAATTCAATTCAGAACCTGTTTCCATTTCATTCTTAAAAGCAAGATTGATTGTTGGTTGTACGAAAGGTTTTGAAATTGTTTCATTGAATGATGGTAAAATTGAAGCTATTTTAGATCCAGCTGATACTTCATTAGATTTCATTACAAATAGAGAAGGTTTAAAACCATTAGCAATCCATAGAATTAGTTCAGATTTCCTGTTATCATATTCAGATTTCTCCTTTTTCATTAATAAATTTGGTTGGAGGAAAAGGCCAGACTGGATGATTAATTGGGAAGGTATTCCAACCAATTTTTCATTATGGTATCCATATTTATTAGCATTTGAACCAAATTTTATTGAGATTAGAAATGTTGAAAATGCAGAATTATTAAGAGTTATCCTTGGTGAAAATATTAGATTATTACATATGGGATCACAAGAGATTCTATACGTTTATGAAGATGAAAGAGGTTATGATGTTGTTGCAAGTTTAGATTTTTGGGATAAAGTTCATAAGAATGAAAATGGTAAACTAAGTGAAATTAAAGAAGTTGATGAAATGTTCTAGAAAAAGAGTCAACAGTATGAATATAATAAAAAATATATAATGATTTTTCTTTTACTGACTAAAATTTCAAATAATGATTATACAATTTTAGTTTCTAACTTTTACTCATTGATGTATAAAAAAAGTCAATGGTCAACACATATACATTGGCAAAATCGGAAGCAACATGCATCTTGATCTGGATATTCAAATGATCGATTCATCTATTATTGTACCTGAATATACAGTGTACCTACTACCTGTATCATTAAGTTTCAGATTATGAGTACATAAGAATCGAATAGGTGAGACAAAATTCAAAATTAGGGGGTCGTTTTCTATGAATTTTAATATTAAAAGTCACAGAGAAACTTGAAAAGGTAATTGTTTTGAAGCTTAAACTATGAAATCTCGATTCTCCATCAGCTGCAGCAAAATCTCAAATCTTAGCCATCTTTTTCTCTCATCTCATCTCAGATTTCTAAATCCAACAAAAAAAAGATCCCAACCTCGGCCGTAACAAAATTACTCAAGAAGAAAAACCATGAAAATTTCTCAATAAAATTGAAAAACAAAAATATTAATTCAACTCTTTAATTTTTTTTTTATATCAATTATCAGATATAATCTGTTTATACACGATCATGTCTGCTCATCAATTGTTCTCAGAGGTCAAAACCAGAATTCCTCAATATTTGAACGTTTTAAACGCCAATACACCAAACTATGTTGATTTCCAATTACCAAGTGTTCAAAGACCATTTGGTTTACATTTATGGCCAATTTTCAATGAACTTGTCAGCACCATTACACAAGGTAGATTTATCCCTGATGAATTCAGATATGTTAAAGGTGAAACCTTTTTATCATCAACTAAAGATGTTGCTATAATTATTGGTGCTTATTATTTCATTATTACATTTGGTCAATTAATTTTTAAAAAATTACCAGCTTTAAAATTGAATTTCCTTTTCCAATTGCATAATTTGTTTTTAACTATCGCATCTGGTACTTTACTTGTTTTGTTATTCGAGCAAATTTTCCCATCTGTTATTAATCATGGAATTTTATATTCTGTTTGTTCTCCTGAACAATGGCATTCAAAAGTTGTTGTGATTTATTACTTGAATTACTTAACTAAATATGTTGAATTTATTGATACTTTCTTTTTAGTTGTTAAGAAGAAGAAGATTATTTTCTTGCATAGTTACCATCATGGTGCTACTGCTTTATTATGTTTTATTCAATTACAAGGTGAAACTTCAGTTAGTTGGGTTCCAATTTTATTGAACTTGGGAGTTCATGTCGTCATGTACTGGTATTATTTCTTAGCTGCTAGAGGTATTAGAGTCTGGTGGAAACAATGGATTACTAGATTCCAAATCCTACAATTTGTTTTAGATCTAGGATTTGTTTATTTCACAACTTACACCTTTTACGCAGACAAATATTCTAGAGAATTAGGTATTTACTTACCAAATATGGGTACTTGTTACGGTACTCCATTTGCAGCAGGTACTGGTTGTGCCATCTTATCATCATACTTGGTTTTATTTATTTTATTCTATATTAAGATTTATAAATCAGGTGGAGCCAAAACCAAAAAATAGTGTGTATATACGAATGGATGTGATATAAGATGTGAGTGTAGTAGTGATTGGGTGGTGGCCTTCCAGCAGAGTAGCATTGAAACTTGTGGCTCTCAGAGTCAATGCTAACAACTTAGAGCTCCAACTTACAAATTCCAATGGGCTTGTATTGTAAATAAAGGGTCCACTAAGAAATCGATCTTCAATTTCTAACGGATCCGAATTGAGCCAATTTCGTAAAAGCCGCACAGATTTAAGCCGATTCAGTGAATTTGTTCCGTGCTAAAGTTGTGGAAGTAGACGGAAATAACAGAATCGTCTATAATTTCTCGGTTCGGTTTTGAAGTTCCGAGAGATTTGTTGCGGCTGTAAATTTTAATTGACACTTTTCAACGTATTTTAAATTGACACTTCCAAGTTTTAGGGAGATGAGATCTAAAGACCGTCCAAAGTTGGTGGAGCACTAGTGGAAAAGGGGCAATAGAGAGTGCGGTGCTACTTTTTTCATTAACACACACCACAATCCACATCACAAATTTAAAAGTTCGACCCCCCCATCTATATCAATAATCACATCATAAATTATTCTGCGCTGCGTTAAAAATTTATCGTCTTTATTTATCAAAAATAATGTAATCACTAAGTTCTAGAAATGGTGCCAAAATTTCCAATTCACTTAGCTCTAGTAGCCGTGTTATCCTGATATTTAAAAGATCAAATCTGCTCTAGTAATCACTCTTTCAAACATATAACTATTGAAATAATGTTCACTCAATTTGAACCAATTGTATTACCTCCTATCCACGACAACAAAAAAGTATATCTTCCATTACCACAATCACAACAAATCAATCAAAGTAATGCTGTAAATATTAAACCTGAATTCAATACCGATAATAATATCAATAACATCAACACACAAAGTATGAATGAAATTCGCATACAGAATAATATCAACAAACCAGCGAATCCTCCAAATTTAAACATAAACTCATCAGGTATAGGACAGCCTGTTAACGTGCACTATATTCATCATCATCATTATCATCATAACCCATTATCAGATGAACCAAAACAAGTTCAGCAGTTACACCAAATACAACAACAAGTTCTACAATACCAACAACAACAAACTCATGAGCAAACCCAACAACAATTCCAACAACCACAACAAATCAATTTTAAGAATAGTAAGAAGGATCTCGTTCACCCAAGTCCGTTACTACCACCTTTAAAACAACACCAATTGCAGCAACAATTCTTACAACAAAGTTTAGAATATAATCAATTATCATCCAATGTCAACTCGATAGCATCAACCCCATTAACCTCATTAGCATCGTTAACACCACCACCGATATTATCAAGATCTCGATCGACAACTTCATTGAAAGTTAATAATAGTACACCAAATTATACAAATGGAGGTGGTAAAATCTCCAAACCAAGAAAGAAGAAACAATGTCCTGAGTGTCATTTATTCTTTTCAAACCTATCAACCCATAAATCAACCCATTTATCACCTCAAAATAGACCATTTCAATGTCAGGTTTGTAGTAGAGGATTTAGTAGATCTAATGATTTATACAGACATGAAAAGAGACATTGGAAAGAAACTGGATCAGATGAAGGTGCATATAAATGTCCATTCAATTCAATATTATTAAATGATGATGATAAAAGAAAATTACCAACAAATATCTTACCTTGTCATCCAACAGGAATTTTTAGTCGTTGTGATACTTATAAAAATCACTTAAAGGCCTTACATTTTGAATATCCATTAGGTACAAAAAAGAAAATGAGGGGTGGAGTTGCTGGAAAGTGTAAATTGTGTGGAAAGGCTTTCAATAATGTTGATAAATGGTTATCAACTCATGTTGAAACCGGTGATTGTCATTTATGATGTATAATTTGTTTTGTATGTGGTTTTTGTTGTAGAAAATCACGATGTTATGATTTTGATTACCTTTTATTTTACTTTATGCTTAGATGGAGTTGACTTTAAAGATATTTATATTCATAGAGCTTATAGATAGTTAATACTTTAGAGTATAGTTTTTTGTTGTTACGTAAATAATATCAAGATTTTAGATTTATAAGGAGAATACTCCGATTGACAAGTCAATGAAGGTACCCATACATTTTATAAGATAAAATTTGTTGCTTGCTCTGCTAATTTAGCGTTAGAAGTAGCTTGAGTATTGAGACCAGTGACCAGCCTAATGGGCACTGGAAAAGCTGTTCCCTTCTAGAATTATGTTCTACATATCAAAATTCAAAACTATTCTGTTTTAAATACAGAAGTTGCCTTTTCGTCCATATACAACATTGTAGATCCTTATCATAATTCATAATTATTATGCATCTTGTGTTAATATGATAAGTAGATCGATGGTGACTTTTCAAGAGTTCAAACACTTCTGATAGTGAAGTCTGGAGTATTTTGAACGGCATTTGAAATTCAGTCACTGCTACTAGCTGCAGTACCTTGCCTGAATAGTAGGAGCCTAGGCCCTAGAACTGAAGGGCCAACATATGAGTTACGGATCGCGTTGAGTAAATTGGCGGTTGAACTAAATTTTGCAGAGATCTCGGTGAATGAACGCTAGAGAATATTATTAATAAGCGTGCAAATAATACAAGCTGAGGCACTGTAGTTGAGCAGTACTGATGCCTCTATCACTCTATACTCTGTACAGTCACTAACATCTTCCTCGAACAGTCCAATTAGACCAGTTTTAGGACGTCAACAGCATACCTTTAGCTGCAATCTGTTGCGCAAACCGGTGCAAGGCAACCGTTATTCACACGACTTTAAGTGGCACAACCGGGAAAAAATGAAAAAGTGAAGATGATTTATCACTTTTTCGTGCTGGTTGAGTTTTATTGATTCATTTTTTCTTCTATTCGCAACTCTTTTTGCCCAATTATCACAAAATACTCAACTAAGTTTATATTATTAACAGTTAAACTCACCACAAACTCCCATTGACTTACGAACAGCGGAAACAAACAAATAATACAACATTTTCCAAAAATGGATTCAGATTCAAATATCTCAGCGCCATCATTGAAAAGGTCGTTAACCAAAGTAAAATCAGTCTTTAGTTCGACTTTTAAGTCAAGTAGTAATAGTAACAATATTGAAGACAATACTGATCCCTTAGACGATGATAATCAAATCTTGAAAGTCATGAAGTATGAAGAAAGTGATACCGCTTCCACCATCGCATCAAACTCAAGATCTAATAGTAATGTCTCCATTACTGATACATCCATAATACCCAGCAATAACAGAACTTCATCCTTACCATCCCTTATAAAATCAAAGATCGACCTAGAACCAAATCAAATCATTGAACAATCGATTGAACAAAGAGAAAAATCAGTTGAAATTAATGCTTCTAACGATCTAGTATTCAGAGACACTGAGGATTTATTACCGATTATACCAACTCCAAGTATGAATGATGAGAATATAGATATGAATCAAAATTTATTTAAACCTGCTTTCAAAGTCAACAATGATTTAGGTAATTTATTATCACCTCCAGTATCTCCATCAAAGATAAAATCAAGCCCATTTGAACCTTTGACAGCAATTAATGAATCGAACAAGGGGATTAAAGAAGAGGAAACTGGAGTCCATGATTTTGCTGATGCAATGGCTTTAAGTATACTAGATAAAGTTGATGATAGTGATATTTCAACTGAATGGAAAATCTAATTAGATAAATGAGATCCACATAGAAACAATGAAAACACAATTTAAAATGAGAAAACAATACAACTTTTCGCTAAGATTAATAGAAAAGTATAATGAGCTTAATGAACACAATTTACAAAAAATTTTCTATTTTATATACATATAATATGCAAAGAAACTTTTTTTGTCTCTATTATGTTTTAATTGGAATATATAAATAAAGGCACACAATCTCTAATCTATCGAACTAAACAAAGATCCATTTAAAAGAAACAATGGATCTTATAAAGGTTGAAACACTTTCTTTCCTGTTTTTTTCTCTTATCATAAAATTTTAACTAATAATAACTACATTAATAATAATAAAAAAAAGATTTCTAAGCTTTAACAGTTCTTAAGCCAGCAGTAGATCTGAAAATGGCATCGCCTTCAGCGTAACCTCTACCTAAACCGAAACCAACACCTAACCAAACTGGGAAGGCTCTTCTTTTGAATAATAAAACTGAGGCTAAAACGCCAGCACCAAAACCTAAACCAGTTTTAACAATAGTGTTAGATAACACAACGTCCCATCTGTCGTTTAAGATGGTTTGTGATGGAGTAGCTACTTTGACTTCAGACATTCTGTTAAATATGTTAGCATTTATGTAAAAATATAGTGGGAGAAACCCACAGGAACCCGGAATATACACATTTAATTGAAGTTTAGTCTTTTTGAGGAATTTGGGTTCAGTTGCGCATTGGGTCACTCACGGATTCAGTTTTTGAAATTGATTAAGTTTTTAATATTCAGATCATTATTCGGTTTCTTCGAGAGTTCTTTTTTGAATTTTTTTATTGGTTGTGTACAGACCGTCCAGACAGCGACCTCGCATATGCGCAGACACATAAACAAACTCAATAAATGAAACGAGCTATATATACACTTTTCAACCATTCAATTATTCTTCATTGAATGCCCAAATTCTTCAAAAGAGCAACATTAGCATTATTTACCTCTTCTGTTCTAGTCTCCAGGATCTCTACAGTGAATCTGCTCAATAAGATTAATTTCCCATTGAGAACAATGTCAACTTTAACGCCTCCACAATTCCCACCAAAATGGAATTTAACTCCATCTGATATCGCCAAAACCGCGGATGAATACATCAAGAAGGGTACCGAATTAGATGATTTGATTGCAGCTGTCTCTGAACCTTCAATTGAATCAGTTTTGAAACCTTATGCTGAATTTGAAAATTTATATAGTGGTATATCTAATCAAATCACATTTTATCAACACGTTTCCACTGATAAAGAGCTAAGAGATGCATCAACTGCAGCTGAACAAAAGATTAGAGATTTTGGTATTGAATCTGGATTAAGAGAAGACGTCTATAAAGTGTTTAATAAGCTATATGAAAAAACTAAAGATTCAGCAGATTTAAATCATGAAACCAAAAAATATATCAGAAAGATTAATGATTCTTATCGTCGTAATGGGTTAGGATTACCAATTGAAGAAAGAAATAAAGTTAAAGAGATTCAAAAGAAACTAAGTAACTTGAGTTTAGAATTCAGTAAAAATTTAGGTGAAAATAATGATTTTTTATTATTTACTGAAGATGAATTGAATGGAGTTCCTCTTGATGTTATTCAACAATTTGAAAAAATTGAAGATAAATATAAAATGACTTTCAAATATCCTGATTTATTCCCTGTTTTAAAATATGCTAAAAATTCAAATACAAGAAAATTGGCATTTGTTGGTGATCAAAATAAATCTCCAGAAAATGAAAAAATATTAACAGAAGCAGTTGATCTGAGAACCGAATTAGCTAGAGTTTTGGGATATAACAATTTTGCTGATTATGTTCTAGAAGAAAGAATGGCTAAAAACTCCTCAACTGTTATTGATTTCTTACAAGATTTAAAATCAAAATTATCCCCATTAGGTTTGAAAGAAAAAGAAATCTTATTAGAGTTGAAAAAACAAGATGTTGAATCCCAAGGTTTAGAATTCGACAACCAATATTATGTTTGGGATCATAGATTTTATGACAATCTATTATTAGAAAGAGAATATCAAGTTGATCAAAAAAAATTAAGTGAATATTTCCCATTAAATCACACAATTTCCAAAATGTTGGAAATTTATGAAACTTTACTAAAATTGAAATTTGTGGAAGTTAAAGAAAATAAATCAGTTTGGCATGAAGATGTATCTCAATTTGCAGTTTGGAAATTAGATGATCCATCAACACCAGAATTTGTTGGTTGGATTTATTTTGATTTATGGCCAAGAGATAATAAATATAACCATGCTGCTAATTTTGGTTTATTACCTGGTTATACTAAATCTGATGGTTCAAGATCTTATCCAGTTACCGCGTTAGTCTGTAATTTTTCAAAACCATCAAAGGATAAACCATCATTACTAAAACATGATGAAGTTACTACATTTTTCCATGAATTAGGTCATGGTATTCATGATTTAGTTGGTAATGTTCAATATGCAAGGTTTCATGGTCCAAGTGCAGTTTCATGGGATTTTGTTGAAGCACCATCACAAATGCTAGAGTACTGGACATGGTCTAAAAATGAATTGAAATCATTATCAAGTCATTACGAAACAGGTGAACAAATCAATGATGATTTAATTGATTCTTTAATCCGTTCAAAACACGTTAATGGAGGCTTATTCAATTTGAGACAGTTACATTTTGGTTTATTTGATATTACATTACACTCGAATAATTCTAAAATTGATATAACTGAATTTTGGAATGAATCAAGACAAGAAATTGCATTAGTTTCAAATGGAGATTCAGTGACAAAAGGTTTCAATTCATTCGGTCATATAATGGGCGGTTATCAAGCTGGTTATTTCGGTTACTTATGGTCTCAAGTCTTTGCAGCTGATATTTATTATACCAAATTTAAATCAAATCCATTAGATCCTGAAGTTGGTGTTCAATATAGAAATCTTATTTTAGCAAGAGGCGGCTCAAGGGATGAAACTGAGAATTTAAAAGAATTATTAGGAAGAGAACCTAATAACATTGCATTTTCAAAAGAACTAGGATTGAAATGATTATTTATTGTATAAAATAATGATAGTATCTGACATTATCAATTCTCGAAATAAAACTGTATTTTGATTCATTGGTGTAGGTATTCACAATGGTATATTAGGATGATTACTATATTAATATGATTGAAACACTCTATCAATAAAACACATTGCAGTATTATAAATAAGTGAATAGATTCAGATGAAGATTCAAACAAGAATTGTACACAAGTATGTAACAGTCTACTTTATGTACAGTTCAGACTTAGCCACCAAGAGAGGAATAAAATTTCTCAACTATCTGGGATCACAACTTCAACAAAACACAACAAAGAATCATGGTTTTATAAAATCTTATCAGCAAGCCATATTTCTCTAATAAGTGCAAAGTTCATGGAAAATGAAGGGACGATATCTGGATATTTATTTAGTTTAACCAGTTAAGATTACTTCATTTTTATCACGTAAGCGAGCAAGACATTATTACATAATCATTACATAATATTGAATATTATTTTCGTTGAAAAACTTTTTTATTATGTTAACGAATCAATAACAATCCATAACTCATAAGTATCTAATCATGTCCACTTCTTCTTGCAGATACTACGAAAACAAATATCCTGAAGTCGACGATGTTGTCATGGTAAATGTTCAACAAATTGCCGAAATGGGTGCTTATGTTAAATTATTAGAGTATGATAACATTGAGGGTATGGTTCTACTATCTGAATTATCAAGAAGACGTATTAGATCCATTCAAAAATTGATTCGTGTCGGTAAAAACGAAGTCGTTGTCGTGTTAAGAGTCGACAAGGAAAAAGGGTACATTGATTTATCAAAACGTAGAGTTTCATCAGAAGATGTCATTAAATGCGAAGAAAGATATCAAAAATCGAAAGCTTCTCATTCAATCTTAAGACATTGTGCTGAAAAATTTGGTGTTCCATTAGAATCTTTATATCAATCAATTGGGTGGCCTTTAAGTAGGAAATATGGCCATGTTTATGATGCTTTCAAAATTTCAATAACTGAGGAATCAGTTTGGAATGAAATTCAACCACCATCCGAAGAAATCTTAGCTGAATTGAAATTATACATCTCTAAAAGATTAACTCCACAAGCCATCAAAATCAGAGCTGATGTTGAAGTCTCATGTTTTAGTTATGAAGGTATTGATGCCATCAAATCCGCTTTAAAAGCTGCTGAAAGTTTATCAACTGAACATTTACAAATTAAAGTCAAATTAGTAGCTGCCCCATTATACGTCGTTACCACTTATGCACTAGATAAACAACAAGGTATTGATGTTTTAAATAAGGCTTTAGAAACTATTCAATTAGAAATCTCTAAATTCGGTGGTTCTTCAACCATAACAATGGAACCAAAAGCTGTTACTGCAACTGAAGATGCTGAATTACAAGCATTATTAGAAAGAAAAGAATTAGAAGAAGCTGAAAACTCAGATGAATCAGATTCTGAAATTGATGAGTAAATATATAAAAATAATACATAATAAAAAAGAGTTGAAAATTTGTTTAATTGTTATTACAGTTGTAGGTATTCATTTAATTAACTATAACAGTTGATCTTGGAACCATCAACAATTCATCATAATTCTCAACGACGTAAATGAACTTCAATTTATCAAATCCCTTCAATTTATCAATCAGTAACTCATTCATATATTCAACATATAGTTTTTGATAATGGTTTTTATCATTTAAATTATTTATAAAACCATGAGTAAGTAATTGGAATTTGGTTAAGTTACGAAAATCAATCATATCTAAAATGGTAAAGGTTTTTGAGATCTCAAACAAATCATAAATCAATAACATTGTTGAGCTGTTATGATTATCATGATGTTTATGCATCTTACTTAAATCAGAGAGTTTTTTCACATTTGGTTGTTTAATCGTTGTATGATTTGGAGTTATCATTTCACTAATTTGGAATGTTTTCAGTTTTAGCGTTTTTATCTTTGGTTTCTTTTCTTGATCATCTTTGATATCTTTTTTATCATTTTCTTTGAATTGTAAGACAACGAAATGATAAATTGAGTATAAGAATTTCTTAAATATTATTCTATTATAACCATCATGAAACACGATTTCCAAATTTGATAAATGTTGGAAAATCCTAATAATGTTTTTATTTTGAAAAAATTCATCAATTAATGCAAACTGTCGTTGTGTTTCATACCTTTTATTAACACATCTTTTTAACTCTTCAGTTTTATCTTCCTCAAGTCCATTATTAATGTTTTTACTTGCAGTAATACTATTATGAACACAACCAAGATGATATAAAGTTAAGGATTTAACCCTAGTGCAGTCTAAACAAGATATGACTTTTCTAGCAATGACCAAATCACTCATGGATATACTAAAATGATTAACGTTACCTAATGATAGATTTAAACATAGACCAATATGATACAAATTTAGTTTATCAACTTTATAATCATTATTGTAATTTCCATTAAAAGATGAAGATAATGATGATAACAAACCATAATTTATTAGAAATCTTTTGAATGAGTTTTGTTTATTATTGTCTTTGGAGTGATGAATATTTTGATTAGTTTTAGCTAAGTTGTGAAATCTAAAAGATTTCTTATTCCTTAGGAAATCATGAGACGAGGAATTATTAATCAATTTATCATAAATCATAACAGGTAAGTATAACTCATCTAATGAATCTCTTAAAGTTGGTAATAATTTCATAACTTCAATCAATATCCATTTATTATAACCTTCATATGGCATCTCAATGTTTTTATTGATGTTGGAAACATTAAGATGAGAGTTCGGATAGCAATCATCTTGTTGGTTGTTTAAAACACTTAATGTTAATGGGTTGACATCAGGGATTCCGCTAACATAAACGACTTTAAAAGATTTGATAAGATGAGATAAGACTAAGTTCTTATCATAATTAAATCTTGATTTAGAAAATAGTTTAAAAAATTTCTTTAATGTCTTTTTGTTTGATACTATTGAATGATTGGATGGATATGTGAATCTTCTATCGTCATGAAGTCCAGTGAGCTCCTTAGTGACCAAAACAAGAATATTGCAGTATAAAGAAGGGATGGCAGTGTGGTATAATGAGCGTGATGTTCGAAGTAATGAGTATTTATCACGTTGATTTAACGTTGAGGTGATTTTATTAAGAATATTTGATGGTAATTTTTCCATTGTATACTTTGCTTTGTTGAAATATATTTCGGAGTGAGTTTAGGCAGATCTACGAGTTAAAAAAGGGAGAGAAAACTTCTGGGTTTAAATACTCCATTGTTTTCAATTTACTGTCAAAAAAATCCTTTCTGTTTTTTTAATTCTTATGAGAGAAACAATTATGCAAGTGGTAGTGAATTATGTACGATTCCAGAAAGGGAATGGTTAGCAAACGATGGGATAACATCAAAAAAAAATCAATCACACTAATAGTAAACCTTTTTGTGTAAGAGTATCAGTTGATTATAGTGATATAAATGAGTCTAGTCATACCCAAAAGGTTCATACATAGTACGCTTGCTCAAACTTATAAGTCTTCACTGCCCACATACTCTGAATTCACCAAGCTTCTACTAGAAAAGAATCTAATCCATAGAAACAATCATTTACATAATTCTGATAATTCAATCTTTAGATGTACCGTTTTGTTCAAATCAGGAACAACAACGACATCAACTTTCATCACTAGATCTGACTTGATCTCTAAGTATGGTTTATTTCCTAGAGATTTAAGAAAAATCGAAAAAACAAGAGCAAATTCATCAACGGATTTAATTCCTTCAATTTCAGTTAGAAAAAGTTCGATATTATTGAATTTATTACATATTAAAGCATTGGTTTTAGCTGATGAAGTCGTTTTATTTGATGACTTGAGTGTTAAGATGAGTTTCACTCACTCTGAATTTATTAAAAGTCTAGAAAGAAGGTTGAACTCGGTAGAGATTAATAGTGATGGAACAGGTGATAATATTGAATTACCATATGAATTAAGAGCACTAGAAGGGGTTCTAGAGTCAGTGATTACCAACCTCACAGCGGAGATGAAAGTTCATGTTACTGTCACACAGGGGATCTTAAATGAGCTAGAAGAAGATCTATCAAGAGATAAATTAAGATTCTTATTGATTCAAAATAAAAAAATTTCAACATTTTCTAAAAAGGCAACGTTGATCAGAGACGTGATTGATGAAATACTAGATCAAGATGATGTTCTTGCAGACAGTTACTTGACTGATAAATTAAATGGTAAACCTCGTGCAATTGATGATCATGCAGAAGTGGAATTGTTATTGGAGTCTTATTATAGACATTGTGATGAAATCGTTCAAACTATAAACCATTTGATCTCCAATGTGAGAACAACTGAGGAAATCATTAATATATTATTAGACTCTAATAGAAATAGATTGATGTTGTTAGGATTAAGATTTTCAATTGGATTGTTAGCTTTAGGTGGTGCAATGTTTATAGGAACTGCTTATGGTATGAATCTAGAGAATTTCATAGAGGAAACAGATTATGGATTCCCATTAGTGATTATTATGACTCTGATTCCTGTAATTGGATTGTTGAGCTATAGTTTAAAACATTTGAATAAATTACAGAGAATTACAATGATGGGAGAACATTATCAGAAAAGGAAGTGATGGATGTTTTGTATATATGAATGGTGATATAAATAATGGTTGAATCGAGTCTAGATTATACGAATATCTCTCTCGTTATATAAAATTTTTCACAAAATCACTAATTAAAAATTCACATGTGAAATCAAAGCCAAAATTCACGCGAGGCTCACGTGACTGGAATATTCGCGAGTAGGTTTTCTTCAGTTTTTTTTTTTTTTTTTTTTCTTGAAAACACAAGTTGAGAATTGAAAGAGGAACCACTATTTTAAACATAATTGTCTCATTTAAGATTGGATCAATTTCAACTCAATTGAACTCGAATCATTCCAATCCAATAATGTCAAGAGATTCAGCTCCTTCAATCTTCAGAACAACGTCCATCTCCAACCTCTTCACCAGAAAGAGATCACATGACTCTGAAGACTCTGATAATGAACACAATGACATAAATAACAATCATGAAAGTGAAAGTGACTCAGATTATGAATTAAATCAGTTGACTAAAAAGCGCAAAACTGAAAAAGACCTGAAAAGACAACAATTTTTAGAATTAGAAAAGAAATATAATGATGAATTACCTGAACAATATAGAAAATTTAGACCAACTGGGTATAGATTTAAATTACCCCCAAGTGATAGACCTGTTAGAATATACGCTGATGGGGTCTTTGATTTATTTCATCTTGGTCATATGAGACAATTAGAACAAGCCAAAAAGGCATTACCTAACGTTGAATTAATTTGTGGTGTTCCAGCTGATGTAGAAACTCATAAAAGAAAAGGTTTAACTGTGTTGAGTGATTATCAACGCTGTGAAACTCTGAAACATTGCAAATGGGTTGATGAAGTTATACCAAATGCTCCTTGGTGTGTTACTACTGAATTTCTAGAGAAAAATAAAATTGATTATGTTGCTCATGATGATTTACCTTATGCTTCTGGTGATGATGATGATATTTATAAGCCAATGAAAGAAAAAGGTATGTTCTTAACAACTCAAAGAACCGAGGGTGTAAGTACATCTGATATAATCACCAAGATCATTAGAGATTATGATAAGTATTTGATGAGAAATTTTGCCCGTGGTGCAACAAGACAAGAATTAAACGTTTCATGGTTGAAGAAAAATGAACTAGAGTTTAAAAAACATATTAACGAGTTCAGGTCTTATTGGAAAAAAACAAATGATAATTTAAATAATGCCTCAAGAGATTTATATTTTGAAGTACGTGAATATTTATTGAAGAAATCAATTTTAAAAGATGATAAGATCAATAACAACAATAAGAAAAATCACGATGTTAGTGATGTTAATGATGAAGATGATGAAGATGATGAAGATGGACCAGCTGAACAGTTCGCTGCTGATTTCACTGGTGAGCATAAGTTGAAAACAAAGAGAAATACAAACACGACTAAACCATCACCAAGTTTTATTGAGAGTTTAAAAGACTGGATGCAACAAAATGATAATGATTTATTAAATGTTACTGAATCTATTGAAACTGCAGTCTCAAATAAACCATCAAATAAATCAGCTAAAAAATTAAAAAAGGTTAAAAATAATGACGATGATGAAACTTTAACTGAAAAATAAATGCGTATCCTCAAAAATGGTATACTTTGGTCATCATCAAAGTTACTATCAATGTTGAAATTTTGAATCTTATAGCGTTCTAATTCGTTCATTTATCATGACATTCATTCACTTATCTTACAAATTAAATATATCATACATAAATAAACAAAACAAAAAAAGAGAACGAAATCATTTTTTTTTTCAATTCATACTTATAGTACGATCCTTCTCATAAAAACACATTAAATTATAATAAATTAATACAACTTCTAATAACAAGATAATAAAATCCTAAATAAAAGCCATTGAGATTAATATCCATATTTCCATACATCCTTTTGATAGCCTTCAGTAACAGTCTCATCTTCTCCGTATAACTCTTGCCATCTAACAAATCCACCTCTCAACACAAATACATTTCTGCCCTTTAATTCATCATCATTACAACTTCTCAAAAATTTTAAAGCTGCACTTGGCCCTCTTTGCTGGGATAAAGCACAATGAAATACAATGTCGGTAACATCATCCTGTATTTGACTTTTTAAACTGTCAATTGATGTAGTTATCTTAGATGAAGGATACTGTATACCGTTTTTAATATGACCTCCAATGTAGTCATAATCCCGCACATCAATAACTATGAATTTTTTATTAGTTGAGAACCAAGAATAAAGCGTTGTTGGTTCAATGTATTTCAATGTTTGTAAGGAGTGAGTGGACATGTTATCTTTGGTTAATAAGTAGTTGATTTACCAAAATTGAATAGTTGAAGATTATGAATGTTTTTTACGCAATTCTATTATATATTCTGTGGGATTTTTTTGCTGCTTTGTGAATCTAGATCTGAGAAGCTTTGAAAAAAATATAATTCCATATGAGTGGGATGTTTGATATGTGAATGTTTGACGTCTCAATGTGGTAGCTATGAGTGTAACAGTCTAGTAAACGTGCTCATTATAAAGTAGTCAGATATAATCTTTGATTTCTCATCTCATCTCAGCAATTACCAGACTTTTTTATACAGTCTTGTATATCTCCGTCTAAATCCACCAGGAAATCCCTGTCGTGAAAAATTGCATGTGAAATTACCGAAGTCAGATAAATTTAGTCGAGTTTGACTCTGAAACTTCTCTAATTTCAAATTTCACATCAATCAAAACATTTTCTCTTTTCTTTTACTACTTCTGTTTATATTTTGATTATTCAGAAAATCATTTAATTGACACCTCAATTCCCACAATGTCTGCTCAACTCATCGATGGGAAGCTCATTGCTCAAAAGATCAGAGAAAGAATCCACTCTGAAGTAGCTGAAATTCAATCTAAGGATATCTCCTTTAAACCATCTTTATATATCATTCAAGTTGGTTCAAGACCAGATTCTTCAACTTATGTCAAGATGAAATTAAAAGCCGCTGCCGAAGCCAACATATCATGTGTGGCTAAAGTTCTTGATGAAAACGTCACCCAAAAAGAATTATTGAACCAAATCGAAGAATTAAATAATGATGTTTCAATCCACGGTATTTTGGTTCAATTACCATTACCTTCCCATTTAAACGAATCTGAAATCACCGCTGCTGTTTCTGCCTCCAAAGATGTCGATGGGTTTGGTCCTTATAACGTTGGTGAATTATACAAGAAAAATGGTACCCCTAATTTCATCCCATGTACTCCAAAGGGTATTCTAGAATTATTGGTTCAATCAGATGTTACTATTGAAGGTGCTAATGTTGTTGTATTGGGTAGATCTGAAATCGTTGGTGCTCCAGTTGCAACTTTATTGAAGAATCAAAACGCAACAGTCACTTCATTACATTCAAAATCAAAAAATATTGAAAATCACATCAAATCAGCAGATATCGTCATTTCCGCCATTGGCAAACCATTATTCGTTAAAGGTGAATGGTTCAAAGAAGGTGCTGTTGTCATCGATGTTGGTACTAATTTCATTGATGATGCCACTAGAAAATCTGGCTCAAGAATGGTTGGTGATGTTGACTTTGATGCTGCTTTACCAATTGTTTCTAAAATCACACCTGTTCCAGGCGGTGTTGGTCCAATGACCGTTGCTATGTTATTAGATAACACTATCATTTCAGCTAAGAAACATTATGAATTATATGCCAAAGGTGAGAATTATTTTAATAATCCATTAGTTTTAGATTTGAAAAAACCCGTTCCATCAGATTATCAAGTTTCAAAGGATCAAACTCCAAAACATATCACTGAAGTCGCATATGAATCAGGTATCTTAACTACCGAATTAGAACCATATGGTTCTTATAAAGCTAAAGTTAAACTAAACTTATTAGATCGTTTACAACATAAAAAAAATGGTAAGTATATTTTAGTCACAGGTATCACTCCAACTCCATTAGGGGAAGGCAAATCAACCACCACTGTCGGTCTAGCCCAAGCTCTAGGCGCCCATTTAAACAAAAGAGCCTTTGCTAACGTTAGACAACCTTCAATGGGTCCAACTTTTGGTATCAAAGGTGGTGCTGCAGGTGGTGGTTATTCTCAAGTTATTCCAATGGATGAATTTAACATGCATGTCACTGGTGATATCCATGCTATCTCAATGGCTAATAATCTATTAGCTGCTGCAATCGATACAAGAATGTTCCATGAAGATACTCAAAAAGATGGTCCTTTATATAAAAGATTAGTTCCTGCTAAGAAAGGTGTTAGAACTTTTACTAAATCAATGTTAAGAAGATTGGAAAAATTAGGAATTAATAAGACTAATCCAGATGATTTAACCCCTGAAGAAATCACCAAATTTGCAAGATTAGACATTGATCCAGAAACTATCACATGGAGAAGAGTCGTTGATTGTAATGATAGATTCTTAAGAGGTATCACTATTGGTGAAGCACCAACTGAAAAAGGTCATACTAGAAAAACTGGATTTGATATTTCTGTTGCTTCTGAATGTATGGCAGTCTTAGCATTATCTAATTCATTAAGTGATATGAGAGAAAGATTAGGTAGAATTGTCATTGGTGCTTCTAAACAAGGGGAACCAATCACTTGTGAAGACATTGGTGCAGCTGGCGCATTAACTGCGTTATTAAAAGATGCAATTAAACCAAATGTTATGCAAACTTTGGAAGGTACTCCAGTTTTCATTCATGCTGGCCCATTTGCCAATATTTCAATTGGTGCTAATTCGGTTCTTGCTGATAAGATGGCATTGAAATTAGCAGGTACTGATCCATCAAAACCAAATGAACAAGAAGGTTATGTGGTCACTGAAGCTGGGTTTGATTTCACAATGGGTGGTGAAAGATTCATTAACATCAAGGCAAGATCATCAGGCTTAATTCCAGATGTTGTTGTTATTGTCGCTACTGTTAGAGCATTGAAAGTTCATGGTGGCGGTGCTGAAGTTAAAGCTGGTGCTCCATTACCAGCTGAATATCTAACAGAAAATTTGGAAATTCTAGAAAAAGGCTGCAAAAATTTACAAAAACATATTAGCAATGCTAAACAATATGGTTTACCTGTTGTTATTGCAATCAACAAAATGTCATCAGATACCGATAAAGAGCATGAAGTCATCAAAAAAGCTTCATTAGAAGCAGGTGCCATTGATGCTATTGTTTCAAATCATTGGGAAGAAGGTGGTAAAGGTGCCGTTGATTTAGCAAAAGGTGTTATTTCTGCTTCAAACGAACCAAAAGATTTCAAATTCTTATACGACTTAAATGAATCTGTTGAGGATAAAATTTTAGCAATTGCTCAAAAAATGTATGGTGCAAGTGAAATTGAATTATTACCAGAAGCTGCTAAAAAGATTGAATTATATAAATCTCAGGGATTTGATAAACTACCAATTTGTATCGCAAAGACTCAATATTCATTATCTCATGATGCTAATTTGAAAGGTGTCCCAACTGGTTTCAAATTCCCAATTAGAGACGTTAGAGCTTCTATCGGTGCTGGTTATTTATACGCTTTAGCAGCTGAAATTCAAACCATTCCTGGTTTGCCAACTCATTGTGGTTTCATGAACGTTGAAGTTAATGAAGATGGTGAAATTGAAGGTTTATTCTAGATCTTTTCATCATTATTTGTTTGATCATGTTTCCATTATTTTTATGATTTTTCACGGTTTTTTAATTACTTCTTTTTTCAACAAATTGAATATATATAGATTTACTATTTTATTTATATTTGTAGTTATTGGTTCACTAATATTTTTATAATATATATCGTTAATCATTAGCTATAAACTTGAACTTAGACATAAACGTAAACTCATTAAAGTAGTAAAATGAAGGAAATCAGTCACCACCACCACCGCCTCCATCACCACCACCACCACCGTCACCACCACCGTCACCACCATGACTACCATGGCCTCCCCCACTACTCCCCCCACCATCCCCACTACTTCCTCCACTTTCACCACCATGAGAACTATCTAGGAAATAGTCTTGATTTAAAAATCCAAAAAATCCATCATTTGAGTCACTGTCATTTTCACAATCATTATGATCACCATAGTAATCACTATAACCTCCTGTCCCAGTACCACCACTAGTTGTATTCCCTGTGCTATGATGTCTTGCATTTCTTTGATTTTTCTCATAGTGATTATATGTCTCACTTAACGATGACTTATTATAATAATAAGCGTTCAACAGCCTTCTCTTCCTGAATTGTTTTAAATGAAAATCACAGAGTGTAACATAAACTAAAAACAAACCAAATATGAAGTTTAATATCAAAATTGGAATAAAATATGTTAAGTACGCATTTTTACCATTTGTTGCAACTATACCTTCAAACATAGAGTTGACATTTTTCTTTAGATCAGGATATGATTTGATTGCAAATGCAAATTGTGTGCATGATAACCCAAATGAACCAATCCAAGCTATAAAACGTAATTTTCTGAAGTTAAACAACGTAAATAATATATTAAACCCACTTAAAATTGTTGATACTAATCCAAGTATCCAAACTAATGACATGTTAACCCTTTTAGGGTTTCTTGAACTTTTATAACATGAAATTCTTAATATTGAATCCAGGTCATCAATTGGAATGTTTAACATTCTGGTATAGTCCTTAACATTAAGAAATACATAGGTGTATTGATTCCGTAAATCAGTTATTTCATCCTTTGTTAGTGTTGTCATGTTTGATAAATATTGTGAATTAATGTTCATGAATGGGGAATCATATCGATTTGAAGAAGAGGAATAGGAAGAATAACCAAAACACTCCAGAAATCCATTCACAGGACATGAGTTTTTTCCATTGATTTCATTTCCTGAATCTCCAAATTCTTTGTAAGTTGTCGAATAACATGAATACCCAGCATTACTCAACTGGAAATAGTCTTCAATATAAAAAACTCTGTTCAGTTGAAAATTTGGTGATGTTTCAGGATTTGAAATGATTGATTGTAGCGTCTGCTCAATCTTGACTAGACTATCTTGTGGTGGCGCTGTGGAGGTATAAGTTGTAGTACCTGTCGATGTTGTTCTTGTAGATGTAGTAGAAGTTGTGGTACTTCTGAATTCAAACCCACCAAGGATGTCATTAATACTGGCATTTCTTGTGTCAATCTTTATGTTTGAAGTAGAGTTAAGAATGATGGATCTTGTGCCTCCAAATGTATAGATGGCTTGTAATATAGTGATTATAGTAGCCAGTAAGAGTAACAACCATAGGGATTTATCATATATGAATTCTTTGAGGGATATCCTTCTGAGGCCTGACTTGAGCATGTGTACTATTGATAATATGTGTGATGGGGAGACTTGAATTGTACTCAGTGAGGGAAATCGTTATGCTCTTATACTTGTAAATTGAAATTGATCTATTGATCTTGTTTTTTTTGATATCTCTTTTAAGGGTTCCTCAGTGAGATCAATCATAAAATCGGTGTGAAGTTGGAACTTCTTTTACAGCGCCTAACACATCAGATAACGATCAGTAAATGACCCAGTATGTAACAGCCAATCAGCTTTAGTAATATTCCACGTGTTTTCTAAGCCAAGATCTTAAGCCTCAAGAAATGACTCTTGTGGTTTTCAGGGTCTAATTTACGACACTTTATGACGTATTTCTTATTGATAGAATTACTTAAAACTTGAACAAATTAATCTCCAACGGGCATAACTGTTAGATCTCAATGGTCACTCCCCTCGGTCTAATTAATCTAGCTCATATTTTCACACTGGAACTTCCATTTATCCCACTAAAAGACAATTCAGTACTTTCAACACTACACTCAATTTTCGTTATCTCTACACTAATTCATGATATCATTATTTATAATAAAAAATCAGACTCAATTACCACCGCTATACGCCCCATCATCACCACAAACATATCGGAAGTAGCGATAGGTTTAGGCTTGAAAAACGTATACTGATAATGAGCTCAAAAGCGTAAAGAATCCTTATTCCGTAGCAGGGCCAATGATTCAAGTTGGACCTCCAACAATTATTGCTTTATAACTATAACTGATATTGATATTTCGTGTGTGTGGTTTCAGTATGGCTGTTATTTCCATATGTGTTGTTCTGTTCTATACCTTTTTTTGTATTTTTATGTTTACAAATAAGCATAAATATACTAAATGAACCTAACATCAAATGTAATATCAACAAAGCGATGAAAAATCCAAGATATCCCCTAACACCACTAACATCAATCCCATCAGTGATTTTATTAATAATATTGGCTTCTTTAGGAAAAATAGTGAAAACTAATCCAAATTGTGCTAAGTATAAACTAAATGAAACTAACCATGTGAAAAATGAAATAGTAGTTAGTGGAATCATCTTCATCACAAATGTGAGGCCTATAAACACAACGGAAACACAGCCAAGAATCCAGATCTTTGATGCATTAGGTTGTGAAGAACCTCGAAAATCCGAATAGATCACATCATTACCACAGGTAATTTGATATAATGGATCTAATGATGAATCAGGGATGTTCAATCTTAGTGATTCTGGTTTAGCGCTATTTCTTATTTCATAATACATTAGATGCATTTCAGAGATCAACTTCTCATCTAAATTTGTCATTGTTATCAAATAGTTTTGATTTAATGAAGAATAAGCAGCTGATGAAAACATGGTTTTTTTTTTAGTTGAACCAAAACAAGATAGAAATCCATTTGTTGGACAGTTATTCATTGCTGTTGATGTTGATACTAGGTTGTCCTTGTCTATATTATCTGAATAACAACTGAATCCATTTATACCTAAAAGCATATAATCATTAATTTTAAAGACTCTAGCAATACTGAACTCTTTGTTTGTTTCTGAATCATTGATAACATCATTTAAGATATCTGTTATATTTTGTAGATTTGATTCAACCTGTGCCAACCTAGTAGGCGCAATCAATATAGTGGAAGAAGAGGTTTTAGTAGCAATTGCAGTTGGTCTAGTTGTAGTTGTAGTGGTCGTAATTGATTGAGCGTCATAAAATTTAATTCCACCCAAAACATCATCAATAGTGGCATTTCTTGTGTCGACTTTAATATTTGAAGTTGATTGTTTCAATAAAGATTTGTTACCACCAAAGGTGTAAATACCTTGTAATAAACCAATTACAAGAAGCAACAAGAATGATATAAATCTTGAGTTGTCGTATAACCAAGGCCTAAAATTTGTTTTTAATTTTGGCATTTACTAAATGAAATTAAAATTGTCTGTTTTCTATCATGAATTTGTGAAATCTTCAATAATGAGTTGTTGAATCTTTTATAAAGATTTTTTTGAGAATCTTGTTACCTGTATGATATCACTGATGTAGTGATCTTCGCTAATTCAATTTTTAGAATGCATATCAACAAACAAGTTGAAAATTCGTGCAATTTTTATTCTGTAATTTGAATGAATAATGAAGCGTGTGTTATACTGACACAGTGGTTGCTTAAGATATCAATGAGCTCGATACAGTGAACTTCCTAGTTACTCAGATTCACTCAAAGGTCAAAGTTCAAAGTTCGAACCCTCTTTCATTCAGCCAGACCCTCAGCCTCATTGATCATGTAAAATTTACCGAAATTGAAGATCTCTATTTTTAATTAGTCCTGCGTGGAGTAAGATTATTATTCTATTTTGTTTTATGTTGAAATGAGTTCAAGTGAACGTGTGAAGTTAATCATGGAATGATAAGTGAAAGTAGATTTAAAAATTGATAGATTAAATCATATTCATATTATGTCATTGGTCATTGTCTTCCTTTTTATTTTTTTTTCTATTTCCTGACCACTTGTTCATATTTGAGGGCCGAGTACAGATCTACCACAGATTCAACATCCAAGGCTTTTTCAATTTTAGTGACTTTTAAAAGCCTGTTGCTCTCATTGTTTCATTTATCTCATCAACTGTCAAAGCTTAACGAACACTTACTAATAGCGATTTTCACGAAATACATATCGAGACCTACTCTCTAATTCTAATTATATGACCATTTGATTTCCTATATATACAACCCTAAGCAAACCGTAACTATGTATAACAACACAAAAAAACATCGTTGTTAAAAACATTCTTCAACTCCACAATCTCTGATTATAAATTTTTTATAACTTAAGATATCTTCATTTCGACAATTTTTTCTTTGTCTTCTTTTCAAACCAGTTGCTTCATCAAAATAAAAGAATAATTTTTCATACTTATTCAAGTTTGAGAACTTCTTCTCACAAGTTTCATCCCATGGTAGACAGACTGTACCCTTCCATCCCTTGAATCTCATCAACGTGTCTAATCTACCAGTATCATTCCTGATGTTTCTTTCTTCAACGATCATAGAAAGACATCTCCCTATTTTAAATTCAGTGTTGAATCTATTGAACCTATTCTTATTCAGAAAAATTATCAGATATTGTTCTAATTCTAATCTTAATCTAAAAACATTTATTCTTTTACCCTTGAAGTCATCCGCTATGCCTATCTTAGAGTATTGTAGTGTGAATGTGTTGATTCTTTCTCCTATATAAGGTTTGATTATTTCATAAGGGATTGAATCTGGGGAATCTTCATATTTTAATAAATGTTTAACTAATTCATTAGTCTTGAATTTAGAGTCATTCAGAAACTTACTGTTTGTCTTATACACATCAGATTTGAATTCTAACATCTTTTTAACTATTTTGGAAACATTATCAAACTTATTTGAAAATTTATAAAAATTGATTTGTGTGGAGTTGATTTCAACAATAACTAGATGCCATCTCCATTCAGTTATAGGGTTAGATGGTGATCTCAGTTCAGTCTTATACAGCACAACGTCGTATTTTAATAAAGATGGACTATAAGATGGCAAATCAACGTATGGATCTTGATTTACAGTTGAGTTGTATTGCGGAGGCAGATTCGTGATCTCGTTATATAACATGTGAAATAAATGCTGACGACGCTATAATAATGATACTGAAAGAATGAAAATATGAGAATAATATGGCTAAATTTGACTGGACTGAAGGATTATCTGGTCTTTAAATAGAAATATATGAATTCAAAATGGAAAAAGCGGTATTAAATCGAAATATCAACGAATTTACTAGATGAGGTTTTTTTCTTTTATTTATCCGGGTGAATTTTCCGATACTTTTTTTATTATGGCACAATTTTGATCATTGGAACGACCTTTGTGTGTAAGAATTAAGGGGATATACAGATATTACTGTATGAAATCAAGCACTAAAACTGTATGATTATCTTCTCAAAACACGAAAATATCTCTAAACGACGTTCTTTTTCTTCTTAAAAGCGACATTTTGTGCCATTTCCGATATCAAAATTGGTCTTGTGCCGATCAAAGTTCAAGAAAAGTCCAATTAAACTTCCTGATTAAGACAATTCCTATATTAAGATTCATACTCTTTCATCCGAGGCTGAAACTTCCCAAACAGTAAAAAGCTATATGGAGAAATTACTAAGAAGCAAAAAAAACAACATTATTTCAAATAATCTTCTTCTTTTCATATTGTTATGATCAAAGTCATGATTTCAACTGCTGCTAGACATGCCTCCTCTTTACAGCAGGCATTAGCATTGAAGAAAGTTTCTGAAAACGTCTTTGCCAACGCTGAAGAATTATACGTTCCATCTGGGGCAAGAGGAGTGTTTGGTGGTTGTATAGCTGCTCAATCTTTATTTGCTGCTTTGAAAACTGTCCCTGAGAATTTTGTACCACATTCATTACACTCTTATTTCCTATTAGCTGGTGATGTTAATAAAAAAATCCATTATCATGTTGATTCATTAAGAGATGGTAATTCATTTACATCAAGACATGTTAAAGCTTATCAAGACGAAAAATTAATCTTCACTCAACAAATATCATTTTCAAATTCAACCCCAAAGAGACCACTTACTGGTCAATTAGAACATGCTAGACCATATCCATATCATGTTAATTTCAAGGATTATAAGCCAGCTCATGAAGTGATCAAGAATTCAATTATGGCACATGATGAAATCAATGAAGATGATTTATCATATATGAAGGGATTTACATCAAATTTAGCAAAGCAACAAAACGGTGAATTTTGGACAAGGTATGAAAAGGGATCTGTTCAACATCTTTTACCTGATGATTTTTTCAAGATTCCAGATGAATCACATCCTAATTTCAATAAAGATCCACATGAAATTGATTTGAATTTATTTGTCAGAGTCTTTGAAAAAATTGATGAACCAAGATTTAATTATGTCGCTTTAACTTATTATTCTGATGCTTTGTTCCTGATCACTTCGATGAAGTTTCATAATAGAGCTATCAACTCTCAAGTCATGTCTGTTAGTTTAGATCATGTTATTTATTTCCATAAACCATTTAGTGCTAATGCTTGGCAATTATTTCATATCAAACATCCAAAATCTGGAAATGGTAGAAATTTCATGATTGGTGAGTTTTATGATAATGATGAATTAATTGCAACTGTTTCTCAAGAAGGTTATGTTGTTATTGATCCTTCAACCAATAAAAAATTACAAGGCAAAAAGGAAACCAAACTTTAATCGTTATAATATATTTAATATTTATTCATTTATAATTCAAGAAATCAACTAGAAGTTATATATATATATATATATACATATTCATTCAAAAAAGAAAACATCCATGTTATAGTGATACTATAAATAGATTCAAAAGAAGAAAAATAAAATTACATGTAAAGTCGCACTCATAGTTCATTTATAAATATCATATCACAAACGTGACTTATACAATAGTTATTTGAAACCATTTTCAGTTAACCATTTATTAACATCTTCAGTATCTCTTTTTACCCATAATGCTTTTGATTTGATGGTATCTAGAGATTGAGCTAAACCTTGATCAAAACCCTTGGTTGATTTAGTTGCAAAAAAATTGTTGATTTCTTCAATTTTTGATTCTGAAGTGAACCCAGATGTGGTAATACTAACTACCGAACCTAACATTGATAAACCAGGTGGTAATCTTTTAGTAACTTCATCCCAATTAGTTTGAACCCAAGTCCATAAAGCTTCAATACCGGCTTTATGGGTTCTCATACCTTGCATCGGAATATAAATATCTTGAGATCTAACAGTACCATCAAATAAATAACCTAAAGTTCTTTCAATTAGTTTAAAATCTTCAAATCTACCTAATGTTCTTAATGCAGCAATCTTTTCATCAACAGAAACTGGATCCAAATAAATCTTATAAATCTCTTCATATTCTTTTAATCCACCATTTCTTGCAACAGTATTGAAAACTGAAGCTCTTAAATTTGGATGAATTGATTTTTTATCACCTGAAATATATCTTTCAAATGATTCTAAAGCTGCTTTCTCAACGATTTCATCTTTTGATGCAGCTGCTGATCCAAACAATGTAGATTTTAGTCTTTGTTCTAAAAATGAATCAGTATCTTTAAATTCCCAACCTAATGAATGAGTTTTATCACAAACTAAAGATCTTGTAAATTTGTTTAAACCTTCTAAAGTTGCTTCATCTTCAAAGATCCAAGCTGATTTAACAGCTGCAACTCTTGTTAGAATTTCGTCCCAGACAACAAAATTTTCTTCATTTTTCCATGAATTGACTAAACTTAATAGATTAGAAGTTTGTTGATAGCCTGAAACTGATAATGCACCAGCATCAGCAACTAGACCAGCACGATCTTCAACTGATAATAAACCTTCAGAGCCAGCTTTACCTAACTTTTCCCAACGAGATTTTGAGTATGAAGTTCTATAGAGACCAACTTGATCAGCATTTAATTTATAGAAATCTAATCCATTCTCTAATTTTAAAGTTGTTTCTCTTGTATCTAACACAACTGATTCATCAATTGAATCTTTCGTTTTTAAGCCTAAGAAAACAGGATAAATGGTTTCATCTTCTTCTGGTTTGACATCACCCGTTGTTAAATAACGGTTCTGTTTGACATGAAGTTCATTAGTTTCAGCATTTTCAGTAACGGTAATAACTGGGAAGCCGATTTTCTTAGTCCAAACATCCATAACTTTAACAACATCTTTGCCTGAAGCTTCAGACAAAGCTTCCCATAAATCAGAAGTTTGAGTGTTACCATATTTGTGTTTCTTCAAATAATTAGAAACACCTTTAATGAAAACGTCTTCACCTAACCAACAAGAAATCATTTTTAATAACGAAGAACCTTTAGAATAAGAGATAGCATCGAAAATCTGATTAATTTCATCAGCTTTTTTAACTGGAACTTCAATTGGATGAGAAGCTCTTAAAGCATCTAAAGCTAGAGCATGCTGTAAGGAATCAGTGACGTATTGTTCCCAAACTTTCCAATCTGGATAAAATTCATTACATGAAAACCATGACATCCAGGTGGCGAAACCTTCATTTAACCATAAACCTTCCCACCAGTCCATTGTGACCAAGTTACCAAACCATTGATGAGCCAATTCATGTTGAACAACTTCAGCAACTCTTTGTTTGGTGGCTAAGTTTGAGTTTTCTTCATCAAATAATAAGTCAACAACTCTGTAAGTAACTAAACCCCAATTTTCCATAGCGCCAGCACTGAAATCAGCAATTGCAACGTTATCGATTTTTGGCAAAGGATATTCGATACCAAAAGTTTTTTCAAAGAATGCTAAAGTTTTAGCAGTTAAATCAGCAGAAAATTGACCTTGTTTTTCAAGCCCCGAAGTGGTATAAACTCTAACTGGGATTCTAAAGTTTGTTGATTCGACGTATTTTAAATCACCGACAATGAAAGCAACTAAATAAGTGGACATTAATGGAGTGGAGTTGAAAATAGTAGCCTTTCTACCGTTTTCTAAAGTTTTAACTTCTTTCACATCCATATTGGATAAAGCAGTTAAATTCTCATCAGAAATTAGAGTAACATCGAAGACAGCTTTTAAAGCTGGTTCATCAAAGGATGGAAAAGCACGACGACAATCAGTTGGTTCCATTTGTGTGGTTGCTAAGTATTTCTTTTCTCCATTTTCTTCATATGAAGATCTGTAAAAACCAGCCATATTATCGTTTAAGGTACCGATAAATTTAATACTTAAAGTGATCTTGGTATCCTTTTGGAAAGTTTCTTCGAATTTGAAAGTAACAGTTTGTTCTTCTTCATCAAAATTAGTTTCTTTGGCAGAAACATTATTGACTGAAGCAGATTCGATATCAATATCCAAAGTGTTTAAAGTAACATAATCAGTGTTTTCGTTGACGTTTAAATCAATGTTAACTTGACCCTTGAATTTGAAAGTGGTCAAATTTGGATCTAAAGTTAGATCATATCTTAGTGGTTTAACGTTAGTTGGTAAGACTTCTCTACCCGGGACGCTATAATAGATAAGTTAGTATATTTGCTTATCACCAAGAACAATGATTAAGGGTATATTTGTCTCAACTTTAGCTCCTGAGCTGAATTGATGGCAGTGAAAAGCATTGTGAATATGAGCAAGAGCACTCTGTTGTTTGATCTTTTCATAATTAGTTTCCAATGAGCTTATCTAAAGGATTTGGTGACAATGGTGGCAAGTAAAAGGTCAAGTATACACTGTAAAAATAGTGACACAAAAAGTACATACATGGTGGAATTGAGGGCACTCATTCTTGCGTGTCTATGAGAGTGATGTGAATGGTAACGAACAGATAACTTTGAGGCCAATTGACGCTGGAATTCGAAGTTACGTGAAGTTTGTGAGTGGTTTGTTAACTTTGTGGTTTGTGGGAATTGAAATGTTTTAAAACCTCGTTGAAGAGCAGCAGTGCTCCACAACCGTTGGCCTTTCTTTAGAGAAGAAACCCCTGAGAGTCTGGTAAAATATCTGACTGGAATAAACATGGTTCTTAAAGCAAAGGAAATGAGCTAAGGCAGGTGATTCTGAGTCCCTATACAGTAAAAACAACACAATTTGGGTCTTTCAAAGGTCTTTTGATAAATTTAATTCGGTCAAAATTTCAATGAGCTTCCGAATTCAGAATTTCCCGAGTTAGAAGGCATTACCCAGACTGCACATCATTTCTGTACTTAATACTGTAAAATTAGTTGATAAATAACACCAATTCACCACCAATTGACTCTAAAATGGTAAGTATTTCTCTCTCAAGCACACTATTCCACCACTAACTAACACCATGAAAGGTTGCTACAGGATTGCCAGAAGGTTGGACTATCAGAAAATCTAAAACTCACAACAGAGAATATTATTTCAAAGATGCCACAAAGGAATCTCAGTGGGAACCACCAGCAGGAACCGATTTGGAACAGTTCGCTAAATATCAAAACCAACCAAAGAAAGTTCGTGCTTCCCATCTACTAATCAAACACGCGGGCTCAAGACGACCAGCTTCATGGAAATCAGATAAAATCACCAGATCTAAGGAGGAGGCAATTCAAATACTTAAGGGTCATTTGAAAAAAATCCAATCCGGAGAGGCCACTTTATCTGAACTAGCACAGACTGAAAGCGATTGCTCTTCTGCTAAAAGGGGTGGTGATTTAGGATTCTTCGAAAGAGGCCAAATGCAACCTCCATTTGAAAAAGCCTCATTTGACTTAGAAATCGGTCAACTAAGTGATATCATTGAAACTGATTCCGGTGTTCACATCATTGAAAGAACTGGCTAGCAAAATCTTCTATATAAACTATAAAATTGTCCAAATTGGAATCTGTCTACCTTTGTAATTTATCGCAACGATCTGTCAATAGTTATTTATCTCATGTACTAAATCTTGATGAAAAAAAAAATAAAACTAAAAACACCAAAATCTTCAAAACAAACAATTGAATCTCGCGTTAAAAGTCAAGATGACAGACCTGCATGCGGTGGACTTCGATCTGATAGAGAGTCATAAGGAAAATATTGAACCTCTGAAAGAAGGACGCTCAGCTCACGCTTTGAAGGAGGTTTTATCTACGCAATACAATCATTTAAAAATTAAACAATCTGAAGAGAGATCTCAAATCGAACAACAATTATTATTCATTGACGAACTTGATGACCCATTACAATCATATTTAGACTACATAAGCTGGATAAAGAGGAACTACCCATCTGGAGTCACAGTTGAAAGTGGATTGGTACAAGTTTTGGAACGTTGTACTTCTGAATTTAGAGATGTTTCGTACTACAAGAATGATCCAAGGTATTTGGAAGTCTGGTTAAGTTATGCTAAATATAGCGAGAACCCAAGGGACATCTTTATATATCTAGCTAGAAAAGAGATTGGTAAATCTTTAGCAACTTATTATGAAGAATATGCAAATTACTTAGAATCCAAGGATAGAAATAATCAAGCTTTAAAGGTTTATCAAGAAGGTATTAAACAAAACGCAAGACCAATTACCAGATTAAAAAGAAGATTTCAAGAATTTGAAAAGAGAATAGAACATAAGAATTTAGAGCATGAGCCACAATCACCCGTTTTTCCAGTTAGAACTGCACTTTCTGTCAAGAGTACAGGTTCATTATTTGCATCAGCATCAGAAGATCATCGCCCAGGACCACAAAAACGTAAACTAGATATTTTCACCGATAATGATATTCATGAGTCTCCAGAACTTAAAACTGATGGTTGGGATAGATTGGGATCTGCTGCTTTCAGAAACAAAGAAAATAAATTAGAGGCAAAACCATGGACTGGTGAAGTCTTAAAACAGCAATCTTTCAAAAAACCTACCTTTAATAAAATATCAGTATTTCAAGATGAATCATCAATTGGATATTCCCCAGTATATAAATTGATTGAAACTCCCGGCAAAAAACCTGAAAAGATTGATCTTAATTTCAATTTGCTATATACTGAAAATGAAGAATTTTGTCTTCAGGAAGTTTATGCAAAGATGATCAAATATAGAGACTCGCTAGAGCCAGAAAATAAGCGAACAGAACTGGTGCAAAGTAATAATGACCTTGAAAGAAAGTTGACATTGTCTCCACAATTTAAATCTTTAGCATCAAGAATTGAGATTCCTGAATCTACTCACCAGTCAATTTTACAACCAACTAACCAATCAATTATACACCCATCAACTTTAAGATCGGATCCACTTACAGCCTCATTAATTTCGAATCAAGTACCTGATCAACTAGTCAGTATCATAGATATGCCTGATTCTATTGCTCTACCCAACCAAAATTTCAACAGATTTACAACAAACGATAGCACTATAAAATTTGACATTAAAAGCCTAAGGAAAAAAGCTTCTCCAACTGCTACTTTTTTCACGAAAGAAGCTAAAGATGATATTTACTCAATGTTCAACCAAAATGAAGACAGAAGAAAATCAGATGATAATGATGATGACGATGAGGATAACCGTTTAATTTATGATGATCAAACCGAACAATTTAATCAATTAACAAAACAAAATTTAGATGAACTAACTGAGAATAATAGTGATCTTGAGTTCAAGAAACTACAGAATGAAATGACCACCAGTTTAGCATTTTCTAAATACACCGTCAATCCAGCCGATGAATCATTACAGAATCTATTACTAGATGGATTGATTGTGCCATTGAAGTCTTATAAAGGTTATTATAAATACCCAGATAAGATGCGAATGATCTCTCACTTGAAAAAATCATTAAATTTAAATCAAAAGAATCATGTTTTCATTGAATTTAAAAGTAATGGAAATACATTCAATTTGAAATCTTTATTAGGTGAAGGTGGTTATGCCTGTGTTTATCTAGCTGAATGTATGGATGGTAGCTTCAAAGCAATAAAAGCTCAAACTCCTTCAAGTCCTTGGGAATTTTATATTTTAAAGCAAATTGAACTCCGCTTAAAAAATTCAATCACTTTGAAATCCGTCATTAATGCTGATGAAGTTCACGTTTATAATGATGAAAGCTACTTAATCATAGACTATTTGAATCAAGGCACAATATTAGATATTGTTAATTCATATAAATCAGTTGGCAGAAAAATTGAAGAAGTTTTTATTGTTTTTATTACTATACAATTATTGAAATCAATTGAAGATCTACATAATGTTGGAATACTACATGGTGATTTGAAACCTGATAACTGTATGCTAAGACTAGCTGGAGCTGGTGATAATAATAATGATTGGCAAACTAGAGGTATCAAATTGATAGATTTTGGTAGATCAATAGATATGAAGCTATTTCCATCAAACATTCAATTCAAATCAAATTGGAAAACAGACAATGAGGACTGTACAGAAATGAGAAACAATCAAACATGGACATATCAGGTTGATTATTTTGGGATTGCCAGTATTGTTCACACCTTATTATATGGGAATTTTATTGAAACTGAATTCAGAAACAATAAAACAGTTTTGAAAAATTCATTAAAAAGATATTGGAATCAAGATCTTTGGAATCCTTTATTTGATGTATTAATGAATTCTACTCAATTTGGTTCGTTACCAATAACAAACAAGATTCGTGAACAAAGAATTAAACTGGAAAATTGGTTGAATGAAAATAGTTCAAATTTACTTTCTATTATAAGAGATATAGAAACGGGTTTAACTTAAAGAAGTATGTAATCATTGGTTTCATAGAATGTAACTTAACGATGATATTAATGATTATACAAATTATGTAGCTATTTGCGATTCCATTAAACAACAATTATCGTAAGTTTATTACAAAAAATAAGGGTTTTAGTAAAAAGTATTTTTTTTTTTTCAACATTCTCTGTAAAACAAAAGTTCCTCTTTATGAACTAATCTAAAAAAAAATATAACACACAAATAATTTTAATTGTCAAAAAAATGGGCTAAGCGGGGAATCGAACCCCGGGCCACTCGCACCCAAAGCGAGTATCATACCACTAGACCACTCAGCCCTCGGAAGTGTAGTTCTTGTTATTGGATTTGATAGATGCTATATATATTACATAAGCAAGATTTCATAAAGAATGGGACTGAACCCATAAAAGTGGTGAAACACACCCATAGCCAAGTTGAATAAAATTAGAACAAGAGGGTCAGAACGATTAGAGTCCCAAAAGAGAGGTTTATAGTTGTATAGATAGTAAATATAAATTATTTTAGAGAAAAAAAAGAATGGCGTAATAAATGTTTGGATGTGCCTGTCATCTTATCTTATCACTGCGTCATATTTTATTGAGTTCCGACTTCCTAGTATTGTAATTACGTAATATATCACATAGCCACAGCAAGTTCAAAAATAGAATTTAGCAATACTAGAAGTGTAGAGCATACTCTTAAGAGACTCTATGGTAAAAAGATATTGAAATAAGTAATTTAAGTATATATAGAGTTTTAAAAGAAAGGTATTTAGTGTTATAGTATAAAAAATAAAAGAGAAAATATCAGAAAAATTCCCACCTTAAATAATCCCCGGAATTCAATTTCAAGATGACTATTTTTGTTTTTCAGAAAATTATTATAAATTAGCTCAAATTGCCACTCTCTTATCAATTTCTCCCTTCTTTTAGAATCATCCAGTTTTTTAACTAAAACAATCAAATATTAAACCATGAAACAATCCAACATTCTTCCAATTGCAGTTCTTGCTGCCGTCGCTCACTCTTTGGTCATCCCAAATATCCAATCTCAAGCTGTCTTTTCAGTCGTTGAATCCTCCAAGGACTTTGTCAAAGACATATCTGAAGGTGCTAAAGCTCAATTAGATACTAAAGTCCTAAACCAACAGTTATTACCTGAAGACCAGGCTGCTGCTTTAATCTCAACTGAATCTGCAGGTCGTAACATCATTCCAAACCGTTACATTATCGTTTTCAAAGAAGGTGTTAAAAGGGAAGAAGCTGCTTTCCATCAAAACTGGGTTGAACAAGAACATATCCAAGCTGTCTCCACTTTAATCGAAGCAGATCCAACTAATCAATTCTTCGAAACTGTTGCTTCTGAATCTATTGATAACGGTTTAGGTGGTATTCTAGACCAATTTCACTTGGATGGTTTAATGTCTGGTTATTTTGGTTACTTCTTAGACGATACCATTGACTTAATTCGTCGTAACCCATTAGTTGAATTTGTTGAAAAAGATTCAAGAGTCTTTGCTTCCGAATTTGAAACTCAAAATGGTGCTCCTTGGGGGTTATCAAGAATCTCTCATCGTGAACCATTAAACTTAGGCTCCTTCAACAAATATCTATATGATACTGAAGCTGGTAAAGGTGTTACTGCTTATGTCATAGATACAGGTGTTAACGTTGATCATGTTGAATTTGAAGGTCGTGCTGTCTGGGGTTCAACCATTCCACAAGGTGACCAAGATATTGATGGTAATGGTCATGGTACTCATTGTGCTGGTACAATTGGTTCTAAAAACTATGGTGTTGCCAAAAAAGCTGATATTGTTGCAGTTAAAGTTTTAAGATCAAATGGTTCCGGTACCATGTCTGACGTTGTCAAAGGTGTTGAATATGCTGCCAATGCTCATGTTAAAGCTGTTAAAGAAGGTAAATCTGGATTCAAAGGTTCAACTGCCAACATGTCTTTAGGTGGTGGTAAATCTCCTTCCTTAGATGCTGCTGTTAATGCTGCTGTCACCTTAGGGATCCATTTTGCGGTTGCTGCTGGTAATGACAACGCTGATGCTTGTAACTATTCTCCAGCTGCGGCTGAAAAAGCTTTTACTGTTGGTGCTTCAACTTTATCTGATACAAGAGCCTATTTCTCCAACTATGGTAAATGTGTTGATATCTTCGGTCCAGGTTTGAACATTTTATCCACTTATATTGGTTCCGAAACAGCTACTGCTACTTTATCAGGTACATCAATGGCTTCCCCACATGTTGCTGGTTTATTAACTTATTACTTATCTTTATTCCCAGATTCAAAGTCAGAATTTGCTTCTGGTAAAGGAGGTTTAACCCCAGCTCAATTAAAGAAAAAAATCATTGAATACTCAAGTAAAAACAAATTAGATGACATTGATGAAGATACCCCAAATAAGTTAATTTTCAATGGTGCTGGTCAAAATTTGAACAGATTCTGGGGCGGTGACTCTTCTGTTGAAGAAGCTTCCCCTATGGATAAAGTTGATGCTCTTTTCGAAGAAATCGAGTCTCAAGCTGAACATTTGATTGATGATGTTAAACAATTAATCTCTCAAAACATTTAAAAAGAGATATAGCATAAAGGGTTCTTTTTTTCAAATATTATATTATGTCCATCTTTAATTTTTCATTTCATTCTTCTTTTTTTCGACTTTTTTTTAACGGTGATTTTTACTGCTAACACAGTGGGAGATTAGCTTATTCCTTTTTTTTACGTTTTATTAATTTTATGATTTTAATGATCCATCTGTTGTTCAACTGCAACCATCTTTTAAGATATTATTAATACATTTATGATTCTCACACATTTGAACTGTAGTTAAATTCATTTTAAAGATTTATGTCACCGAAAAAAAAATCAATTGATGACTAAATGATTAATACTTGTATATATTCTTCATTGTTTCTTTACCATTATAATTCATGAGCGGTAAAGTTTTAGAGATAGACTTTCAAGAGAAGGTAGAACTTCCAGTCCCGTTATTTCCTCCCTTCAAACTTCGATCTTCAATGGTTGACAAGGATCCAGTGATTTGGGTCCATTTAATAGAAGTTTACATCCAATATATTCAGACTTTATTACAATTACATAAACCCATCACAGAAAGATCGGAAGAACAGTTATGTCTGTTCGTGAGAAGCTATCTTAGAGAAATAGGAAACGAGCAAGGTCAACTACTATCATTAGGATTAATTAATGTTCAAATAACTGAAAATTTAGAGATTTTGAAAAATTGGATATTTGAATTAATCAAACAATTTGGTGTTATTGAGTTAAAACTAAACGGTGAAAGTCTTTGGAACTTTGCGAAAATTTATTCTTCTAAGAATGGAAAAACAGTAAGAGGTATAATTGATGGTTCACTCAAACCAAAATCTAAAAGATCATTGAATTCAAGCTCTTTAATCCATAAACATATTGAATATTTAATAACAAATGGGAAATTTGATGATTTAGACATTAAGATATTTGCAACATTATTGAATGAAAGACAAACTTTCTCAAAATTATCAAATGTTACTAATGCTTCAAAGAATAGTAGCAATGGTTCAAAATCAATAAAAAATCTGCAAAATGGTAAAAAACAACAATTTTTCACAGAATCTTTTATTTCAATTGATCTACTCGAATTATTAGAAAGACTATATTCAAATGGTGAAGGTAGATTTGCCACAGTAGCAAAATCATTAACTGTAATATCATTATTATCTATCCCAACTACAAAGATTGCATCATTAGCAAGTGAGATGAATGTATCATCCTATAGAGTCTTATCATTATTTCCATTATTTGCGGCTGTTATAACAAGTGATCCATTTATCAAATTAAATCCTGATTTTCCAAAAAAATTACCATTCTTGAAAAGTCCAGCGAATGTTTCAATCAAAACACCTGTTAACCAAGATGATGTCAATACATTAATTGAATTATTCCCAAGTTTAAACATCTCATACACTGAGAGATTATTAAGAAAAAATGATCATAATGTTCAAACTGTGACTAACTTATTATTAGAAAACCCAAACTTAGCCATTCCCAAAGAATCAACATCAAATCGTCATGTTTATCAGGATGATTTACAAAATGAAGTGTTTATTAATGATAAAACAATTAAAGGTAAAAATCAAAACGTTAGACATGTCCCTGATGAACACAAAAATAAGACATTAACAGCAGCGTTGAGGTTGATGTATGAAGCTGATGAAGATGAAAGGGATGATACATACGATGAGGCAGAAGCTGCTATTTCAGCATCAGGAATTTCTGAAGCAACTTCAAAAGTTGATAAAATTGAAATGTACTTATGGGAAATTTTCAAGAAAGATCAAGTATCATTTGATAAAACTTCAAGGAAGACAAGACAGCGTAAAGAAATGAAGAATGAAACTAACTGGTCCGATGAACAAATAGAAGGTTGGGCTAAAATGATCCAAAGAAGTCCCAAACGAGCTAAATTATTGGAAGAGAAATATATGTTCAAAGGCAATAAACCATGGAGATCTGCTTTCCATAAACCTAATGAAGATGATGGAAGTGGTGAGTCAACAAGAGAATCTATTTCGGTTGATACTTCTAGAGACTCTACACCAAAACCTCAACAGAATCATCAAAAGCAAAAGAACAAAACCAATGATAAAGATGGTAAGAAACCGATTGATACTAAAAAGACACAAGCAAGAAATGAAAAGAATAAAGCATCCAGGGCAAATCATAATAGAAAAGCAGGTCATGATAAAAAAATGGCGAAAGGGTTTTAAAACTTACTAATCTGAATTATTTATTTTCAGTTAACATTTGTGAACCATTTTCTGATATTATTACTATTATACACTATCTACCAACTTTTCTCTTCTTTGAAGAAGCACCTCCTTCTAATATATCCCAAAGCTCATCATTCTCAGCATCTGTAATTTCGGATCTTTTAGATTTTTTAATTTGTTTATCTTTTTTATTTTTAGCTTCTTGCTCTTCTGGTGTCAAGATTTTAATATCTTCTGGATCTAATAACCAAACAGAACTGATCTTAGAACCAAGGAAAACCTTAATAACTTGACTAGCAGATTCCATATCAAAAACTCTAACGTATCTATCTAAAGAGCCAGTGACCAATAAATTTTCATCATCTGCTAAATAAGAATATAAATCTTGAACAGCACCAACTGAGCCTTTATATTTTCTAACAAGAGTTCCTTTATCAGTATCAAATCTTGCAGTAGTTGCATGAGTATCTGCACATACTATTTCGGTTTCTAATTGGGTTTTAGTTAATGTGACCAGTGGTTTATCAGAGACTTTCTTATCATATATTGGTTTTCTACCATGAGTTGTGTCATATTTTCTAACTTGTCCATATCTTGTAGTTGTGATCAATTTCCATGATGTTTCCGTGTGTGTTAGTAATTCAACAAAATAAATGTTTGTAATCCATATCGGAACTCTTAATTGTAATCTATCATTTTTAACATTTTTACCTTCAAATAATTGTTCTGTCTTCAAACCTGAAGAATATATGTCTTTAGCCTTAGATTCGTATAGTTTGATAATTTTCAAATCATTTTCTTTACCACCAAAGGCGAAAATACCATCTTGTTCAGGATGTGGTATAAACGCAGAAACAGGACCTTTTATAACAATTGAAGTAGTTTTAAGTTCTTCATCAACGATAGTTTCAAGTTTAATGAATGTGACGTTACCTGATTCAGTAACAGCAATGATATTTCCAAAACTTTCAGTTAATGTAATGAAAGTGTCTTCTTCATTGATAAAATTTCCGTTCAATGTTTTGATCAAATCATATGTCTCATTGACTTTATAAATTGAGATATTACCATTAGCTCTTGCGGCGATTAAATATTTGAGTTCAGATTTTTTTGGTTTTACGATAATGATCTTTTGAATTCTGTTTCTAATACCTTCTGGATGGAAAGCTTCTATTTTATCCGGTTGTGTGGCTGTTTTCACAGAAGTGTCAACCCCTCTGATAGCTGTGACTTCTTTAAATCCACCATTATCGTCAGTGGCTGCTAATAGCTTCATTTTCGACCTGTGTTTCTGTACAAATGAATAGAATATCGGCTCTTAGAGTTTGTGAAATAAATTTTTACCAATGAGCTTGCTTATGTAATATTTTTACTTTGATCTTTAGATTCTTTTTACTTATAAAGTCGTTATCATTTAATGTTTATACGTCTTGTTTCTGCTCAGCAGTTATTACGGAGAGACAATGGAATTCACTGTTGTAGACCGATTTCCAGAGCCTTACCTTACCATCATCGCCTGAACTACTTAGAATTGTACCTGTTAAGTTCCACGAAACAGACCAAACTTCACTTTTATGATCATCATGTTCACTTAATAATTCAACATCAACAATCACACTTGGTTGAGTGTTTGTTAATGATTTCATGTCTTCATCTTCAGCCCATTGGCTTTGTTGTCTGTCTGTCTTCTTGGTGAATCTTTCTGTTAATTTGAAAATACGTACTTTGCCATCTTTACAACCAGTGGCTAGTAATTGATAACATCTACCCATTGATGGAGCCCATGAAACGGATCTGATTAAACCACCATGATCGGGAAGTGTGGCAGCTTGTACTAATTTCCCAGCAGCGTTACGATGATATATGAAAGCTTGATCTAAAGCACACACGACCAATTTTTCAGGAGAATATCTCGATGAACACCATGATAAAGCAAAATCAGATTGTAAATGTGAAGCAGGTGGAACTGTTAATATCGACACTTCTGAAGTCAAGGTCCACGATCTCAAATCAGCAGGCTCCAAAGCATCGTATATTCTTAGAACACCATCACTACCAATAACGGCCAATCTCAAACCTAGATGACTAGGAGCAAATGCTATATCATATAAAGGACCTCTAGCCTCGTTTAAAGTTGCTAGTTTCTTCCAACGACGACCAGATCCCATTGGTTCGTCTGGGTCTTCTTCCCATATTCTGACTGTTTTATCGTATGAAGCAGATGCAATGATCTTACCGTATTCAGGAGAAGCCCAGTCGATTTTAATTATTGATGAATTATGAGCTTTCCATGAATCGTTTAAATTCCAGTCTCCAGTAACGGAGTCCAGATCGAAGACTTTGATGTGTTGGTCGGAAGAGCAGCTAGCCAATTGTTTCCCGTAGAAGTCGTACACAACATCGTGGATCAACTCTTCGTGGTTCGTTGGGAAAGGTTTCATGATTTCTGCTGAGCTTTCTGTATTGAAATTCGATTTAATTAATCCAATTTTTTTTTTGTTTACATTTTTTGTTTGATTAATTAGAAGCTGGCCGGAACTGAGAGTAACTACCCCGGAATTGAATTTATCGAAAAGATACTAATATCAGTATTTAAAGAGTTAACTGCTTCAATTCAGTAGTTTTTGGGTGGTGCTTGCTAATAAGGGAATGGAGTTGTTGAAAGAGAAGACAATAGTCATCAACATTGCTCAAAATTTAAGCATTAGAGACTATTTGAACTTCATACAAACAAATGAGATAGTCTCAAATGTATTGACTACGTTTTCAGATCTAAATTACTTCACCAAAAGATTACAGAAGGCTTTAATTATCTATGATCCAGACTACACTTCTGATCTACTACTAGAGGATGACTACTCAATGATAAATGCGTTTAATGTTGAAAGAACAGATGACCCAAAAGGTACCGTGCTTAGGATTTTAGGATGTTTGAAGCCATACCTTGATAATCTTGATAAACAACTCGATGACACAACAGAGTTTGACTTTGATTTATTCTTTGATTCAGTATCACTATCATCACAGGATAAAGCTCATATTTTAACAAATTTACAAAAGTTTATCAAAATAGATGATGCTGATTTGAAATACAATGAGATTTTAACAAAAAAAATAAATTCAGTAATAAAACTATTCATTGATAAATCATTTGGAGAGTTGAAGGATTATTTCTTGAAAGAAGAATATTCAATTGTTAATTTATTAGTTGAAACTTTAAACATATTGGATCAAGAAGATCTATTAGTGGAATTCTTCATTGAAGGAAACACTTTTCCTGAAGATTTCTTTCCTGAAACTATACTTGACGCAGGAGATAAACTAATTGATGAATCATTACAAGAAGTATTGAACGATCTGATTAATTTTTTCAATGAGAAATCGGCAGTTATTGATAAATGTTTTACAGACCAATTACCTGTTATGTTTATGTATTCTGAAAAGATCATTGATAAATTCATAATTAATCAATTTTTCCTAAAAGACTCATTGAAAAATATAGACATAGTTCCAATTATTTATATCAAGCTATCAGTACAATTTGTAAATGGCTTAAATCCATCAAATAATGCAGGTGATAATTATAAAGAAATAATAAGAAGATTCATAAATCTTTATTTTGAACCATTGATTGAAAAATTCTCTGAAGAAACAGTTAGAAATTTCACAAATGATTCAATTCAAAAAATTAGAGATTTTGAAAAGAATTATCATGATCAAGAGAAACAAGAACAAGATAATTTATATAAATCAATATTAACTGAATATTCAACAGAAGAAGTTAAAACCAATAAATTTGAATTATTATCAAGTTTCACTAAAATCTTCACAAATAAATCAAATAAAGAATCAAATGAAATTAAATTCAGAGTTAATTTTGAAATGTTGAATAAAAATTTGAAAAACTTAAAAACTTTTGTCAATTTTGAATTATCTTATCAACTGTTAGAAGATGCTAAACATAAAATTGAATTATTTTCCAATTTTAATAATGTTGAGAATTCAGTCTTATCAAAAGATGATATAAACTCACATATCCAAGAATTGTTCAAACAATTAGTTATAATTATAAGTCATGAACATATTAAACCAGGTTTTGAAAAAGCTATTGAATTATTAACTAAATATGATCCTAATGAATTCAAAACTTTGGAATCTTTAGAAACGTTAAACACAGTTGATCCATTAATTAAATTTACTGAATTAATTAACGTTGGTGATTTAATTCAACAAGTAATTGAGATTTTTTATTCAAATGAATTAGTTTCCAAAAAAATCGTTAATAAAAATGAATTTTTAAATAATACAAATCAAGTTAAAAAGCAATTTGAGGCTTCTTTAGACAATTATGTTGCTAATGGCTTAAACATCGGGATTGATAAACTAATGGATGAGATTGAATTCTTATTCAATACATTACAGTTAATCAATGATTTTAACCCAAAATTAAAAGATAAAGAAAGTCCAGAAATTATTAACCCTGGTCCAACTAAATGTGCCATCAAAGTCGTTGAATTATTATCAAACCATATCAATTTATTGAATGGTGCCACTGAAAAGGGTATAATTGATGTGTTTCAACAAGAAATTGGTGAAAGGTTTTTCCAAATAATTTGTAAAAATATTAAGAAAAGATTAATTTCAAGCACAGGTGCAATTATATTAATTAGTGATTTAAATTATTATTATGATTTTATAGTTAATGTGTTAAAACAGAAGAATATTACTCCATTATTTATAGGATTGAAAGAATTAGCACAATTATATTTGATACAAACTAAAGATTCAAAAGAATTAGGTAAATTAATCAGTGATTTAAATAAATTTAACGGGATTTTCAAACAGGAAGAAATATATGAATTTGTTCAAAGAAGATCAGATTGGTTCAAAATTAAAAAAGATGTTGAGAAAGCCATGTATGGACTAGGTTTGATTGATTGTACAGTCATGTAAAGAGAAAAACACTTTTTAGAAAACATACAAAATTTGTAACTATTCATTTCTGATATTTACACGTTTATATTAAACTCGATCAATTATTTCTGAGGTTAAAGGTCTTATTCATGTTGTTTTTAATAAATTACCCTGTATTCTGAGATCTCTTATAATGAAACTGCTCATTCAGGAAATAAAATTTTGCGTATATTGAGACATTTCACATATAGAGACCAAACGAAAAATTGGTAAGATAACAGTTACAAACTCAGTTAAAATAATGTGTAGTTAGTTTATTTGAATGTATTAGTTGGGGAGATTATTAAATTATTTGATATTAGTCTTTAGCATTGTGTTGTGTTGAAAGGAAGAATTTTGTATCTAAACAATCACGAGGAGTTTCTCTAATAACGTCTTCAATGTTCCATCTTGGTGGTTTACCATCTAATGAGCCACCAGCAATACCTGAACTGAACTTCAAGAATAGTTTATCACCAACTTCATCTATATGCCTCAATAAATAATCAATATCTTCTTTTTTCAAGGATGCAGAAACACAAAGACGAACACGAGATGATGTCAATGGAGTAGCTGGATAACCAACAACAACAACTGCAATTTTTCTTTCGTACATCATTCTTGAGAATGCTGGCATCTTAGCTGGAGCAAAAAGTAATAATGGAACAACTGGGGAATCATCAATACCATAAACGATAAATCCTAATCTTTGAAGACCTAATCTTAAATATCTTGAGTTGAAAGCAATTCTCTCTAATCTTTCTCTACCTTCTCCTGGGTTGATTTCACCAGAGATGATTTTGATGGATGAAATAATTTGAGCTAAGACTATCGTTGAAATTGGTTCAGAATAATTTTGAGCATTAATATCTATTCTCAATCTTGCAATAGTTTCTTTCGAACCAGAAACATAACCACCAGCAGCACCAAATGACTTAGTAAATGTACCCATTAAAATATCAACATCTCTTGGATTAACACCAAAATAGTCACAGACACCCCGACCATTTGGGCCAATAGCACCAATCGAATGAGCTTCATCAACAAATAAATAGAATTTGTACTTTTTTTTCAACTGAAGTAAGACTGGTAAATTACACATAGTACCTTCCATTGAATATAAACCTTCAACTGCAATGACGATTTTTTTCCATGGTCTATGAGATCTTGGTTGACCTTGAGAAATCTGTTCTCTTAATAACTTTTCTAAAGAATCCATATCATTATGTTTGAAGATTTTAACAGCACAACCAGATGATCTAACACCAGTTCTAATTGAAGCATGATTTAATTCATCTGAGATGACCAAACACTTTTTATCTAAAAATGAGGAAAAAACGGATGCGTTAGTAGCGTAACCCATTGAGAATAAAACAGCATCTTCTTGACCAACGAATTCAGAAATGATCTTTTCAGCTTCAACATGTAAATCAGTTGTACCAATTAAGTTTCTTGGACCTCCAACACCAACACCATACTTGTCAAGAGTTTCAACAGCAAAATCAGTACATGCACCTTCAGATTGAGCAAAACCCAAGTAATTATAAGATGATAAGTTTAGACAAGTTGAAGTTGTGTTTGGATAAGTGAAATATTTGTTGTAATCATGTGGATCTCTATCAATACATGTTATTAATCTACCTGGAACACCACAAGTTGGTCTACCAAAACAATCATCTAATCTTTGTTTCATTCTTCTGATATAGAAAGACTCAAATCTTGAATACCATGGCGCAATACCATTCTTTTCCAGTAAATCCTTATATAGGCTTGGTCTGAATGTTACACCTAACCAATCCTTGATATGACCACTGATAATCAAAAGCAAATAGTTGAGGTATGTAATTAAAAGAACATAATAAGGTGGTTCATCTTCGATAGGATCAGGCAATGGTTCCCCATTTCTTGAATGTACTTTGTAACGATATTCTTGAGAAGTTAAAGACCCGAATTCGTTTTCTATTTTATCTTCTTTGGCAATACCTCCAAGATCAATTTGTGGTATCACTCTGGACATTATTTTATAGGAGAATATAAATAAATCTAGAGCAAAAACAGTGGCAATTTGATCTTTAAAAGGTGACAGCAGTAATTTGAGCAGTTAGTTATGACTGTGGGACTGACAGGAGACGAGCAAAGCAGCAATCAAGGAATCGTTAAATTGTTTTTATGGATTCGATATTTTCTCCTAAACAAACAAAAACAAATGCCATTTTTCTTTGCTTTTGTTCAACTTCGCGAGCTTTTCCCAAGAACGCGCGTCTCCAATATCACGTGACAATTGTTTACACACGTGACTGAGATTTCAGAATGTTGACACGAAGATTCAAAACCACAAACAAACAGCACGACAAAATAGACCAATCATCTCCTTCACATACCATCTTCACAAATCATGCTCAGGCAGCTACTGTTAATTGCTGGATGTGTCATCATATACTTCTCATGGGGCTTTTACAGATCTTTGATGGCCTCAGCTGGGTTTTCAATAATAGGTTATGTGTCAACAGATATTCTGATTCCAAAACTATCACCATTGTTCGTTTCAAAGGGATTCTTTGGTAAGGATCTTTCTAAAAAGAATAAACCCATTATTCCAGAATCAATTGGTGCTATCCCTGCTACCGCATATCTATTCCTTATGTTTTTCTTCATTCCATTCCTGTTTTATAAATTTTTAGTTACTTCAACTTCAGGTGGTGGTAATAGAGATTTAGGTCAGCTTGAAGATGTCTCAAGTAATGAATTATTTCCTCATGACAAACTAGCAGGATTTTTAAGTGCTATTTTATGTTTAGAAAGTACAGTTTTATTAGGATTAGCTGATGATCTATTTGATATTCGGTGGAGAAATAAATTCTTCTTGCCAGCTATCGCTGCAATTCCATTACTAATAGTCTATTATGTTGATTTTGGTATAACCCATGTTCTAGTTCCAGGCTTTCTACAAAGTTATTTCAACTCGACAACCGTTGAATTAGGTGGATTTTATTACGTTTATATGGCTAGTGTTGCAATCTTTTGTCCAAATTCAATTAATATCTTAGCTGGTATAAATGGTTTAGAAGTTGGTCAGTCTGTGATTTTAGCTATTATTATTTTGTTGAATGATGTTTGTTATTTAACTTCAGGTTCACATTCTCCAGCCATTGAATCACATTTATTCTCTGCTTGTCTATTGATCCCATTCTTGGGTGTTTCATTGGCTTTATTAAAGTACAATTGGTGGCCTTCAAGAGTTTTTGTTGGTGATACTTATTGCTATTTTGCTGGAATGGTATTCGCTGTTGTTGGTATTTTAGGACATTTTTCAAAAACTTTATTATTATTCTTCATTCCACAAATTTTCAATTTCATCTATAGTGTTCCTCAATTATTTGGTATAATTCCATGCCCAAGACACAGATTACCTAAATTCAATGAAGAAGATGGTTTATTATACACATCAAGGGCTGTTATAGATAAAACATTACATCCAGTTGTTAATGATGTTGTTATTTTGCTTGGGAAGTTACACCTATTAGATGTTAATGTCAATGAAAAGGGAGAAGTTGAAGATACTAATAATTTCACATTGATTAATCTTTTCTTGGTTTGGTTTGGTCCAATGAGGGAAGATAAACTATGTATCAGCATCTTATCTGTTCAATTTTTAATTGGTGTCTTGGCTATCTTGGGAAGACATACAATTGGGCCATGGTTATTTGGTTATGATAATTTATGGGTTGTACAATAGATTTTTATAGAATATTAAGAAAACAATATTATAAGCACAAAGTTTTAATCGACTTCTCAATGATTATACTCTATTAATGCATATATTACTATCAACAAATATTGTTACAAAGAATTCCAAAACGCTTCTCTTTTAGTCCATAGCTCATCAACCCAGCTTTTAATCTCGTCAGTTTTAACGCTAGCTTTTGCACTCCAGAATTGATCTAGTTTCTTTTCACCTTTATATTTCTTCTCATATTCGAAACATTGTAATAACATTTCAAACTTATCAATATCTTTAACATATCTTGCTTCTAAGGTTCTAATATTTTCATAATCTAACCAATATTCTAAAACTTCAGCGCCCGCATTCTCATCGTATTTCTTGATTAGTTCACTCAAATAAATAATGGTATCTTCCTCTCTTCTATGCTTTTCTTCTTTAGTAACTCCTCCGAATGGTGTTATATCACCAACTAATGACTCAGCAATATCATGAATCAACGCAGTCTTAACACATTTACTGGTATCAATTTTTGGATCCTTGATGAGTAAAGTTGAGATTCCCATGCGATACATATGATCACTAATGGACTCACAATCAGGTATACCATGATCTACCCAACCTGTTCTTCTTTGGGATTTTAAAAGACTCACTATTTGTAAGAATACTAAAACATAATTGACTGGAGTTGATCCATTTGCTTGATCTTCAAGAATCTCTTTGATATGGGACGGAATGGCTGACTCAACCGTCCATTGTTCAGTCATGATTAAGGAATTTAATAATATTTATCTTTTTGTAGTGAATCCGAAAATTTTTTGTTTGTTTACCAATCTCGATAAATCAAAACAAACAGGGCTTCACAACGCGATGAGATTCGCGATCGCGATCAGCGTCACTTCAGTACTTATGGATTGGTTATAAAAACAGCTGATTTAAGTCATATTTACCAAACTAGGTTATGATACTGCTTGTTACTGTTTACTGCTGCTCATTCAGCTAGTTTTTGTTGTTTTTTTTCCTTTCAAGTTTCAACGACGACATTACCATTTGTTGTATCAACCAATCTTTGTATTGGTTTCAAAATTGTTTCAAGCAATCTTCCAATTCATTATCGACCACAATACGATTGATCATTATTAATCTATTTTATAGTATATAAATAGTCAAATGATTCCAGTTTACCACTTCATATATCTTATTGCCACTTATTCCACACTTCTCTTCAAATACAAAGAGTAGAAAAATGTTAAAGTAATCAACTACAAACAAACTTTTACCAAAAGGTTTGCAATCAGTATCAACAACATCAAGAACCTACAACAGTTTTTCAGAAGGTGCATCATCGCTCCATGCTGTTCAAGAACAAAACTTCCTTTCAATGAAGGGACATTTAGCTAAGAAAATAGAAAGCAACGGACTCTTAAATATTAAAGAATCACGAAAATTTATCAGTGCTTCAGAAGGTTCTACGAAAAAAAATGATAATAATACTATAGCTCCACTATCAAAAGTACCAGAGTTTTCCAAACCTATCAATACACAATATGTTATCAGTAATATTGTTCCACAATTACAATTAGATATTGAAACTATCAAATATACTTTATCATACGTATTAGCTGAAAAAGATATTCATTTACCAAAACGAATCACGTGTGAATCGAGTTTAAAAAAGGCTGGGTTGGTCTTTGATATGTTATGTTATCTATTTGGTACCCATTCATCAGAACCGTTAACTGGTAAAGCTTTTAATGGAAGATTAAGAAAAGTTTTAAGCTTCACACAGAGTGGATTTTGTATTAAAGAAGTTTTAAACATTCTAAAATCTGAAGATCCAACTCAAATGAAATCATGGACCGAATTAGACTTGAGATATCTCTCCTAAGCTTCTCTTAGTTTTATATAGTGTATATAACAAATAAATAAATATGTTATTACTTTGAAAAAATTTTATTAGTTTACCAATTGATATCTGTATAATGATGTTGCATCTACAACTAATTATTAGTTAACCAATTAATGATATATTTTTTATACATGTGAGTTAATTTAAGCGATTAATTCGACAACACCACCAGCAGCTCTGATTTTTTGTTCAGCTAAAGCAGAAACGAATCTGGCTTTAACAATAACTGGAACATTTGGAAGTTGACCTTTACCTAAAACTTTACCGTAACCGTGAGCTAAAGTGTCAATAACTGGAGCAGCAGAAGGTGAAGCAGATTTTAAGTAGTCATCTCTTTTTTCAGCATCAACTAAAGACCATAATTGTTCAACGTTGACGGATGGTCTCCAGAAATGTAATAATTGTTTGTGGAAGTATCTTTGACCAACTTTACCAAAGTAACCTGGATGGTATTTATCTAAATTGGTTCTGTGGTGATGTTGACCACCTGCTTTACCTCTACCACCTGGATGCTTTCTATGTTTACCAACACGACCTTTACCGGCTATAATATAGAGTTAGTATTTGAGTTTTATTGTGCAAATGTTACTAAAGAAATATTCTTAATGGTTTTGTTAAAAGGTAAAGTTTATTTCCTGTGCTTTTTTGTTTGTTGCAATGCTGTATGAGTTGTGCTTTGTATAGTTTTAATGGATGTAGTAATGAAGAATAGTTTATTGTGATTACTGAATATCTTAAATATTGATGAGTTCTGTTGACTGTGAATCATAGTTACTTCTTCTGAAAACTGGTATTAATTTGACTATATTGCTTTCATTGTGTTATTATCTGTTGATAATCTAAATATTCTTAAAATTGATATGATCATTGAAGCTTCACTACAAAGTTACTTGAAATTTTCCAACATTCAAACACATTTGAACAAAACCATTTAATTAATATTCCTCCTTCTTGATGATTATCACATACCTGAGACGTGACCTCTATGTTTTCTGGTTTTACTTAATCTGGTAGGCATATTGAAATGGTTCTACTTTTCTTAATGTTAAATTTAATAAGTTTAAAGAAGTTTGAACTTTTCATCTTTTTTTTTGCTTGATTTCGCGGTTTGGTCAGTTTTTGTGTGGTAGTCAACTGAATCGAGATTGTATGTTGTGGTGCTTACCGATTATCAGGGCGCGAACACCCGCGAATTTGAACTATTTTTGGCTTGTGCATTATTTGATTGTGTGTCGCCTACCAAGCATTATGGTGTATGGGTGTATGTCCAGCTAAATTTGAAGCCCCACTAATCTACACGTGATCTGCACACGTAGCCCTAACATAAATCTTATAGATCTGATTGAATACTTCTTTATAGCAAATCCGTTTCCGCATTAAGTTTCTATACATCATTACACATCTATTCAACTCTCATACCCCAAACTTCCTCATAAGATTTCATTCCTCTTGTTTCTGGAACAAAACTTTGTAAAAATACTGCAAATAAACCACATATTATAGCAAACATGAAATAAACATACCCACCAATTAATGAATCAAAAATTGGAAATAAATAACCAATTAAAAATGTCGCTATCCAATTAACAGTTGTACCATAACTTTGTGCAATTCCTCGTGCTTCAGTTTGTGTGAGTTCTGAAAGCATTAAGAATGGTATTGGCCCTAAACCAACTGCAAATGAAGCAACATAACCAAAAGTTGCAATAACGGTAAGTAACGGGACTGTTTTTGTTATACCAAAAGAGACCAAAGCAGCCATTACACCCATGAATGAAACTGATACCAATAAACAAGGCTTTCTACCCTGCTTATCAATGAACGGTGCAGCTGAGAATGTTATCACAGCATTACCTAATGAGATAAAACAATTGATTAAAACAGCATAATGTGGGACTAATTTTCTAATAGTTGAGACACCATAAAAAATGATTGAGTTGATACCGCAGAGTTGTTGACCTATCATTAGAGCTGTGACGCTGATCAATGAGTTCCTGTATGATATATTGGTTAAATAAGTGTACAGGCTAATATTATAGACTTTTGGAGTTGGACTAGTAATTGGTAATAATCTATTAGTACCATTGAAATGATGTAGTTCATCTTCAATCTCCAGATAATCAAAGCCTCGGAGGTCTAATAATGATTGTTTAGCTTCTTCTAGTCTTCCTTTATTCATCAACCATTTTGGGCTTTCATCAATAAAGAACACAGCAATGAAATTAATCACTCCTAAAATAGCACCAGCAAGTAACAAGTATCTCCATTGAACGTTATTAGCATAATAGTTAGCCAATACTTGAGTTAACAAAATACCAACATTAATGGCAACTTGATTCATACTACCTAAAAACCCTTTAAAATCAATTGGACTGATCTCGCCAATAAACAAAGGGGTAACAACAATTGAACACCCAGCGCCAATCCCTGAAATAAATCTTCCTATAGCCAATCCAACAAGATTGTTGGCCATCGTCTCGATAATGGAGCCAATGATGTAGAAGGCCGCATTGACCATCATCAGTTTTTTCCTACCTAATACATCCACCACAACACTTGCACACATCGATGATATTAGCCCACCAATTGAGAAAATGGCGGTGGCAGTACCTAGACCTTTCTCATCCATCGACAAACACTCAACTCTGCCCAAACGATCAAACAAAGAGCTATTGTAAGGAACACCAACTAATGGAACACTTGTTTGACATGTTAAAACTCCCCCAGGTCCATTTAGTTCAGACATATGATAACCGTACTGGACAGAAGCAAGACATGCAACTAGCGTTGAAATAAGTAGTTGTTTGGTAAGACTGTGTCTGTGCCTTATAACGTCTGACATTCTCTAATTGCACTGGCGTCTTAACTATTGTTTTTGAAATTTGAAGATTTTTTTGGATTTTTTCAAAAAGTTACTGATTTCTATTGTGCATTAATTGACAGAGAATCGGCAAGCCCAGAAATGGCTAAAAATAAGTCGATTAAATTGGGGAAGCTTTTTATGGTACATGTTGGATATACAAAACAAGTACAGATGACAGAATCAGGAAATAGAGATGGGATTGATAGGTTCAACATCCCACCACAACTCAGAATTCCACTCATTGCAATGGGTTCCGGATTTATAGGATTAGTTAAAGGGGGTATACATGGTTTCTGTACGGCAGGAGACAGATATTTGGTGGAAAATGCTCATAGACTTCCAATCACTAAAGGTGGCTGGTATTTTTATCATAAAAGAAAAAACTGGGTATCTGCAAAGGAAGCTGTGAATCAAGGCCTTAAAACCAGCTTGAGATTTTCATTTCTTATTGCAAGTTTCTTCACTTTTGAAGCAATGATTGATTATGCAAGAGATCAAATTGATTTTATAAATACGGCTATCGCTACACTTACTTTTGGTTTAGCTTATTCAAGATTATACAATCTCAATGGTCAAGCAACGAAACAGCTGATGAAAAGGGGTTTGCTCTTAGGTATTACTGGTGGTTTGATTCAAGATCTACTAAGAAAAGCAAGAAATGGTGATGTATGGTACCTAAGAAAAATTGATTCGAATACACTACAATCAGTTTAAACTTCGAAGACTTGGTATATGCGCGGTCCTAGTTTCATTCATACGCTATTTACATTAATGTTTATTTGTTTTATTTATTTATTCATCATAATGTTTTAACTATTTGTAAATTTTTCTCTTTCATTCGTCATCTTCATCTTCATCTAAATCAAAGACAGGATAGTTTAGTATAACTGCTGCACCCGTGACTTGATCTAATTGTTTACCAGACTCATGTAAACTCGAAAAGATATTGACTTCACCACCACTATTCTTTACAATATCTGATAATTCAATATAATGTTTTCTAATTTTAACATCATCACTTCTAAATAATGAGTCTGTTAGTAACAGATGTTTCACTGCACCCATTTTAACTGCCTTTTCGGTTTCTTCAGGACCATACCAAGCTTTACCATCATCATTATTCAAAGATTTAAAAAATTCATCTAATAGGATAACATCTTTTGCAAATTTTGTATCTGCTAACTTCTTTTGAACTTCTTCATTTTTCAAAACTTCATCTAAACCTTGTAAAAATCCAGTTGAACAATGTGTTACTAAAAACTTTGGTTTTAATTGTAAAATTTCTTTATCGTTTGCTAAAGTTGCTAATTGGAATATCTTATCGAATAAACCTTTGGCAACAAACCCAGGTGACGCTAAAATAACTGCCTTAAATTTACTTAAATTCAGATCTCTAACCATTGTCTCACTAACTAATTGATAGAATTTATCTAATGATTTATCATGTGCAGAAGAGTCGCCTCTTTTCTTCTTTGGGATGGATCTTTCAACCTTTTGTCTCAAAACTGTCATATTTTCAGTAATCAAACAAATATGAGCAATACCCTCTTGTAAAACGACAGCTGCAACTTCTGCTTTTTCCTCGATATCACACGATTTAGTAATTATTTCAAATGCAACTGCATCCCAATCATCTTTATACAAAGTGAATGGATATTTAAAATTAATATCAAAACCATGATAAGTACCAATTGGAACATCTTCTTGTGCATAAACTGTCTTACCGCGCAGTCTCAAGATATGATCAATTGGTACAAAATTGATGTCATCGATTTTAATCCTTAGTTTGACTAGTTTCTTCTCAGATTTACCCTTGACAGTTCCGTTGGCATTGACTTTCTTTATGTTACGCATTGTTTTCATTTCAATTTCATCTTGTTTCAAAATTAAATTGTACAGTGTGAATAAATCTTCTTTGTCTTGAGCAATTAGAGTGACTGAACCACTGGAATCTTTTTCAAAATGATTAGCTATCAACTTCATGTTTATTTATGAGTTTGTGCTATTATAGAAGATATGAGTTTGAAATTGTTAGTCATTTACAGGAAATCCCGTTGACTTAAATAATTTTGAGATGAGCTTTTACTGTTTTTTGAATTTTTTCTGTCTCATAACCTTTCCTAATTCGGCAAAAAGTGTCAAATTTTAGTACTCCCATTTTACAATTCGTTATAATTCAATTTATTCATCATATTTATACTCTATTTCTAACGGACATTGGCGTTTTTGATAGATTCAACTTTCAAGATTTCACCTTTAGCGTTAGTTAATTTAGAATCTGGTTTACCTTCTTGTTTATAAATAACTTCTAGATCTTCATTAGTAGAGAAAAATGGTTGAACAGTTTCCCAAACTTTTTTCTTTGGATTTAAAACTTTTTCTGGGGTACCATCGAAGCCTTCAAAAAATAATTTGTCACCTGGTTGAGATCCTGCTGGTGGCTCAACAAATTCAACTTTTTCTTCATTCGAACCACATAAAACCATAGCAGTAGATTTAATACCTCTCATGGTAACTGGTTTTAAGTTAGCAACAACGACTACATAACGACCTTGTAAAGCTTCAAGGTCAAAATGTTTAACTAAACCAGAACAAACCGTTCTTGGGCCATCAGCGTCACCACATTGTATAGTAGAAACATATAATGAATCAGCATCTGGATGTTTGATGGCTTTTTCAATGTAACCGACTCTTAAGTCAATTAAAGACGGATTTGGTGGTACTTCCGCAGCTTTTTTAGCTTCAGCTTCAAGAGCAGCTTTAGCTTTCTTCTCTTGTTTAGCTTTAGCTGCAGCTTCTCTTAATTTTTTCAAAGTTTCTTCATCTGGTTTACCAGCAAACCCAGCACCAGCTTTCTTTTCTTTCTTTCCTTTTTTACTACCTTCAGTTTCAGCTGGAGCTTCAAGAGCAGCTTCTTTAGCAGAATTTTTCTTTTCTTTCTTTTCTTTGATTTCTCTTGGAACTTCAACTGAAAAATCAATCTTGAGTTTTGAATCTTCTGGAACTTCAACTAAAGTATTTTGAACTAAGTCAGCCCATCTCAAGATATGACGTTTGGAAGCATAATCTTCAGTGGTGTATTTGATAACAATTGGTAAAATTCTACCAAAAATAATGACATCGGCAGAACTTGGTAAATTACCAGCAACATAAGTATTTGATTTCAAATATTCATTGAATTCAGTAATGGTTTCTGGAAATCTTTTAGATAATGTTAAGTATTGTGATGAAACAGCTTTTTGCTCGTTTGATAATTCTGGGAATCTTGATGAATCAGCCTAATTGAATATAGTTAGTAAGAAAAAATTTCTATTGAAACATCAGCTCTGGGTATTTGATGTTGATGATCATTAAGATTGATCTTAATTTGCTAGAACATACAGATTCAGAGTCAGCCAGTGACAATTTTTGAAATGAATCAGCAATGTCACTCATTGTTATTTGATTGATGGAAAGCAATATCACAATTTTGTGTAACCAAGTAAATCTTCGAACAATTTTTTAATAAAAAAAAAAGTGTGTCGTCCAATTTAGAAATATTTGATATTTTGGAACTCCCTGGAATCGAACTCAGCACCTATTCCAACATTTAAGATCCGGAAATTAATGCCTCGGAATTCCAAATTCGGAAAACACAAACAAAAACAAAAATTAAAAGTCAACAAAGATCAAGTTTCATATATACTAATCATCTTGATTTTTGATCAATTCGTTCTAAAATGGTAAGAAAATACTTACACCTCATCATATTATAGAAACAATATAATAACACTTTATCAAACAGTCAGCCAACACAAAGACTTACAAAGACGCATTCTCTTTATTTGATAAAAAAGGTACTGGTAAAGTTTCACCAGATGCCTTAGGTGATCTATTAAGAGCAGTCGGGCAAAATCCAACTCTTGCTGAAATTTCAGATTTACAAAGTCAGATCAAAGGTAATGAATTAGATTTTGACACATACGTTCAAATAATTAATAGACCGGATGGGTTTAAACCATTAGGTGAACCTGAAGATTATATCAAAGGGTTTCAAGTTTTCGATAAAGAAGGAACAGGTTTCATTGGAGTTGGTGAACTAAGATATATTCTAACCTCAATTGGTGAGAAATTATCAGATGCTGAAGTTGATGAATTGTTGAAAGGTGTTAATGTTACTAAAGATGGAAATGTCGATTACGTTGAATTTGTCAAATCAATTTTGGCTCAATAAATTTATCTGAAACTTTTATCTGTTATCTTTATTTTACTATCAATACAAACACTTTACTACCCCCATTGCCGATTCTTCTTGCCTTATTTTCACATTGATCTTTTAAGCGTTTTTTGTAGAGGTTATGTTGTTGTTCTCAGAGTCTTTTTTCTTTATTGAATAGTAAATTGAATTATAGCATCCACGTAAATCATGATACAAAAAACTAAAAAAATGAACTTTTTCGTACTCTAACAAAACCAATAACATAAATCATTATTCATAAAATAGGTAAAAAATTACCAATAATCATCATTGGAATCCCAAAAACATCTCTTTTTAAGGTCCAGATACAAGTTGTTTTGATTCTCGAATTATCAGGTGTTAATAACGTACATGACCCCATTGTAGCTGCTTTAAAGTCACCATATGCAATAGTGGAAAATAAATCAAAATATTCAATAACTGAATTATCATCCATCAATTCTACAATAAATGTAATTTTATTCAAAAGATTATCTCTAGCCCATCCTGTCAAGATTGAGAATTCTTCGCTAACGTAGGATATTTGTCCGGTTCTTCTCCATACTATTGTTGGTGTACCTGATATTGAAACAAACTTATCATACTCTAATAGCGTTCTTTGGAAACATTGTTCCATGAAGATTAGATCTTCTTCTTTCAAAGTATTGGTACATGCTATAAAAGAAGGTCTGTAACTTGCCATACTTTTGGCCATCTTGATTAAATCTTTAGGATTGAATCTTTGTCTTAAATATTGGATAAGTGAATGAAAACCAGGTGTATAACTAAATGGTTTATCAATTTTTGCATAAATATCCTCAGGTTCTCTAAACCTTAACCCGTTACTGTTTTCCACAGTTGGAGAATTTGATTCTGAATTTTCATTGATAGTTATGGAAAAGCTCAAAGCAGGTTGGTTTAAATTACCCTTTGATGAAATTGTTTGATTTTCATTGGTTATTGATAATTCACCATCAATTATCCTCATTATTTCAGGATATGTTATAATTTGGTCTTGAACTGTGCCGATCTTGTATTGATTTATAGTTTTATCACTTTGTTTATGAGCATGATAAATGTCATTTTGTGATAATGGAGTTGAATTTGGGGTAGGTGTTGAATTTCTTGAAACTAGGGAATGATTGGAACTATGTCTTATCACATGGATAGAACCATTAACATCATGTTGATTGGGTGTTGATACCGTTGTTTCTGACATATTTGCATTATGAAATTGATGATCTTGTTTGATAATATCACTTAATATAGAATATTCGTTATTTACTGCATTAGACATGAATTTGGATTTTGTTGGTGGTATGTGTGTATTATGGAATGGAATATGGTTATTTTTAATATGATTGTAATTATTGAACTGAGCTTCTTCATTTAAATTATTATGTGTATTATCAACATCATGAATTACTTGTGGTGAATTACGAGTATTATTGTAGTTATACTCATTTTTAAAACCTTTTGAATCTTGATTAAACTGATGATTTAAAGGATTTGATGGTGGTGGATTTTCTAATATTTCAGGAACATCCATCAAATATTTTTTCTTCTTTCTAGGTGCATCAATACAAGTATCCTGTAACCCTCTAATGACACATCTTTTACAAGGTCTTCCTTCATCACACGTCATATGGGTCTTATGACAATGTTGACATGCCCTAGAGGTTTTTCTTCTTTTTGGTTTGGTTACTTTTATGATCGGATCAGGATCTGTTTGATTAGTACTCATCGTTATCAAAAGCTGGTCATATGAATAAATTTTATGGGGACGGAGATGACTTAAAAAGAGGTATCAAGTAAGGTTGAATGATCAGGAATATTGAAAAAGAAGGTAATGAGTGAATCAGACAGAGCAAACGAGCTTGGAAGTTAATTGGATCGAGTATCAACTAAAATGATTGGACTCTTCAACAAAATTTCAGTGATTTTTTTAATTGTTTGAAACTTTTCAATAAGAGGGAAAAAAATCAAAATTGGAAAAAATCGGAAACTTTTGACATTTTGGTGATTTCACTTTTGCGAGTTACTCCGAGATTCGATAAGAGAGTCGGGACGTAATTAATTTTAGTGAGATTATCTGAATCTGTGAATGAATGTTTTGCATCAATCGGATGGAGACTCTGATGTGGCTGATCGACCACTAGTATTACACACTTCTGTAGTTGGAAGTTAACAAGATTATAGTGCAATTTAATTAAGGCCGTTTCTTCAGGGGTTATAACCTCACTTAATCCAGACACCACTCTTTGACACAATTTTTCCAACATTTATCAAGGCTCTCTCACTATTCAACACTCAAATATTGAATATTATGCTACTTAATCCCGCCACAATGAGACTCACACAACGTCAAATTCTAATTGGTTCCGGATTAATTGTCTCCACTGCAATTTATGGCTCAAGGGCCTTTTGGTGGACTCCAAGGGAGATTTTAGAACCACCAAAGACTACAAAACAAGGAAATAGAATCTATTTACCAATAAGATTTGAAAATGAGTTAGAGGATCTATTATTGATTAAAAGACCACTTTTGTTGAATTTCACAATAAGGGGCGATCCGTATTGCAATAAAGTCACTGGTGCTCTACAAAGAATTGTTGCTTATGAAACAGATAAGAAAATAAATATGGTTGATATTGAATGTGATGAACAGGGTACTAAAGAATTATTACCTAGATTCGGTGTCACTAATATTCCAACCATAGTTGCCGTTAGAAAGACCCTTCCTGTTTCTAAGTATGTTGATCAAGCTTTATTGGATAATCCAGAAGGTGAAGTTGATTGGGAGAAATTGAAAGCATGGATTGAAGAAAATTCAGATGTTGAATAAACCTCTATATAAGATGAAAAACTTTTTATTCGTCATACATATTGTAAATCTATTTATTTTCTACTTCATTAACTGACCAAATTTGAACAACATTATCATAAAAACTACAACTTGCAATTCTCTCACCATCCAAGCTCCAGTCACAACCATAAACCATACTTTCATGATCTTTTTTGAAAAACCTTTTGACATTAAACGTCTCATCATGTTCTAGTATTCGTGCCCCATCATACATACAACAAATAGCTAATCTATCATCACCTGGAGTGACACAAGGTTCTAATTTCCAAACACCACCACCTAAATTCAACTTCTCGTTCAATTTTGGAGGTAAGCCTTCAATTAAACCAACATCAGAAACATATCTCAAATCCAGGTTTCTAATATTATCATCATAAGAGCCAGTCAATAGTTTATAAGGATTACTAACTGACCAATCCCCATTCCCATGATGATTACCACGAGTTGCAGCTCTTATAGAAACGACACCAGCATCATGAAGTCTGTTGCTTTGGAAAACAGGCATTTTGGAACGAATATCATGAGCTATTAACGTTGCATCATCACCACCTGAAAAAACAACATTATTCAATAGATCAAAATTACCAAATTCAGCTATCCAACATTGTAAAGAGTGAGAAGATTCAAAGTATTCTAAAGTTTGTGAAATTATTCCATTGTTGGCAGATAGAGTTAATAGTGAGATGTATCCGTCAGTGGTAGTGACCAGCAATTTGTTTTGTAACGATTGAGACGGTATGACTGATGTGATCAAAATATCATCTTCAAACAATTGAAATTTTATTATCAGTTTTAATTCTTTATTGATTGAATCATATTTCCAGATCTTTAGATCCCCAGTTGAACCACCGGTATATATAACGTCATCATCAAATGGATCAAACTTCAAATCTAAGATCGCTGAATCAGTTTCAACTAGATTCTGTAAAATTAAACCTTCATTGGTTTCTTCATAAATTTCAATTGTACCATTACGTTTATTAGTTGACTTATCTAGGTGATAAGTCCCTAGAAATAATAGGTCTTTAGTTGAGGGGTGATAACGAATTGAACATGGTGGGAGTGTTGTTTCTATTTTATGGATCCTTAATGAGTTGGGTATGGACATGATGTTCTGATACGAATGATTTGTGTCAGATGCGATGAGATGATGAAAATTTTCGGCTTTTGTAAAATTGTACTAGAAGAGTTATTATTAATATTTAACGAAGATGTTGATAATTGAACAGTATGGAGAGTCCAGAGAGAGTTGTACTCTGTTGATGAGTGTGTCCTCAATCTATTGCATAAGGGCTCTTACTGATTATTTAATTCTATCAGTGATTATGAGTAATATTTTATCAACAATCAGCAACAGAAAGCATTTATAAGTCTTAGTAAGCAGATTTCAATATATGCAATAAAAACTCAATTATTTCCTAATGTTTCACTTTATCATCACACACTGGGATATAAAGCAGGTTATTATCATTTCTATCACAGATAACTTCACTGAAACCCACCAATTTGTGTGTTAACTGTTAAGATCAATATAATAATACTTTACTTGATATTAATTAGGAGCGTTGCTTATTTCAATTCAATTTCCTCATTTTCATCGAGCCACAGAATAAATTCACTAAATTCAGTACTTGATAATCTATCAGAATTAAAAAACCAACCATCATCACTTCCAAATGACACACAATAGACAGGACCTGTTTCAAGATCTATCTATTCTTTCTCCACAAGTCACTCCAATAGCATCCATTCCATCAACACCTGTCGGAATACCCATCAATAATGAAGATGTTCATGATTCAATCAACATCCAAAATAAAAGAGATCAACTTCCTTCAATTTTACCAATAGTGAAATGTGTTGCTAGGGCAAGAATACCAACCACCAACGGGAATGATATTTTTTTACACCTATATACTAATAACGTTGATAATAAAGAACATTTAGCAATTGTCTTTGGTGATAAAATAAGATCTAAATCATTATTCAAAAGACAACCAGGTGACACACAAAGCAGTAGAATGACAAGAGGGGCATATGTTGGTAAATTAAGACCAAATAGAGTTGTTGCTGATAAAGATGAAGTCAGTGGTGAAGAAATCAAATTTGATGCAAATGGTGACATTATCAATGATGGAAACAATGAAGAAACTTTGGTTCGTATCCATTCTGAATGTTATACCGGTGAAACAGCATGGTCTGCCCGTTGTGACTGTGGTGAACAATTTGATGAGGCCGGTAGGATCATGGGTAAAGCTGGTCGTGGTTGTATTGTGTATCTAAGACAAGAAGGTCGTGGGATTGGATTAGGTGAGAAATTAAAAGCTTATAATTTACAAGATTTAGGTGCAGATACAGTGCAGGCCAATTTATTATTGAGACACCCAGCTGATGCTAGATCATTTTCATTAGCCACTGCTATTTTACTAGATTTAGATTTAGTTGATATCAAATTATTGACTAATAATCCAGATAAAATTGTTGCTGTTGAAGGTAAAGATAGATTAGTTAGAGTTAAAGAAAGAGTTCCAATGGTTCCATTGGCATGGAGTGGGAAACATGGTGTTAAGAGTAGCGAAGTTGATGGTTATTTGAGAACAAAGATTGAAAGAATGGGACATTTGTTGGAACAACCTCAGTAATGAATTTATATTTAATGTACAATATAAAAAAAATCAAAAAAAAAATCCACAAATAAGATAACCCATACAATAATACATTAGACCTGATTAGTAACGCTTTAGCTAGCACGAGACTGTCATTTCTAGACTCTTACAGTCCATATTTCATTAGTAAGGCTCGGATAAACTCTCTCAAAGCAACCGAGGTCGAGAGTCGAAATGGTTGCCGGAAAATATTCTAATGCTTTAGGCTGAGAGCACAGCCATGTAGAGATTTTCCATAGAGTTCCATTGCTGTAAAATTTAAATATAAATACAGATCAAATTTCCTGTTATTTTCTTTTACTAATTTGTAATGCTCAATCAAATCAACAATGTCCAAATTCTACCAATTAGCACCAGCTGACAAAGCAGGCAACCCATTCCCATTTTCTGAATTAGAAGGTAAAGTCGTTCTTATCGTCAATGGTGCTTCTAAATGTGGTTTCACTCCTCAATACACTGAACTCGAAGAATTATACAAGAAATATAAAGATGAAGGTCTTGTTATCTTAAATTTCCCATGTCAGCAATTCGCTAAGCAAGAATTCGATGATCAATCAGAAATCGAACAATTCTGTCAACTGAACTATGGTGTCACTTTCCCAGTCTTGAAAAAAATTGATGTTAATGGTCCAAATGCTGATCCTGTTTATAATTACCTAAAGAATGAAAAATCTGGTTTATTGGGCTTTAAAGGTATCAAGTGGAACTTTGAAAAGTTTTTAATTGATAAGAAAGGTAACGTTGTTGAACGTTATTCTTCTTTAACTAAACCAAAATCTTTAGAAGAAACAATCAAAAAATTGTTAAAGGCTTAGATGGCTCTTCATTTTCATCTATATAGCTCTGTACTCTTATCTTCCTAATATTTAATACATGCCTCCCATAGCTTCTTATAGTGCCAATTGTAGAATTTTAATGTCTTCTTGATCTTCACCGATGTTTTTCATATGAAATAATTCTATTTTCACTTACAGACAAATAAACAACAACATTCAAAATATTTTTATAATGGCTAAAAAGAAGTCCAAAGAGGCAACACCACCAGCGCCGTCTCCCACATCAAAGAATTCAAAGGACAACAAGAAAAATACAAAAGATAAAACAAACCAAAATTTTACTCAAACAACTGATGATAAACCACGCCCAGCGTCAACTGCAAGACCAACTAGTGGTAAAACACCAATCAATCTACTGCATGAACACGCACAACGTTCCAAATGGGGTCGTGTTGAATATGATATGCTCAGGGTGAAAGATGGGATGATGGCGATTGCGATTTTAGCATGGACTGATCCAAAGACTAGAGAAGTTATTAATGTACAAATCAAGCATAATCTTCCAGGTAAGGAAACGCCCATTGAAGCAAGATATTTTGCAGCTTGTGTCGCATTACATCGTGTTTGTTTTAATAAGAATCTGGCAATGGTTTTACCTAGAGAATTTAAAGATACTTGGTCTTTTTTAGAAGATGAAAGAAAAAAATTATTAAAAAGTGATCCTGTTAAACATGATAAATTATATAATAATGATCCATTCAAAGTGGTGTTGCAGGAAAGAAGGGTCAATGCCTCAAGGGCAAAGAAAGAGGAAGTTAAATTGAATAATCAGTCAAAAATCAAAAAAAATCCAGCTATTTTAACATCTGCAAATAAACCATCAATCAATAATAATAATGATAATTTAGATAGACTAAAATTGAAGAGATCTATTGACTCAACAACTAGTAAAGCTGTTAAATTCCCAAGAAAGGTTTGGGAAAGTGCAACTAATTTTAATTTCAGTTCAAGAGAAAGAGAACAAATTCATAACTATATAAAACAAACAATTCACTGGGAAAAAAATTCAAATGTTGATAAATCATCTACTTTAGTCTCCAAAGAAACTCTGCTTTCTATTGGGTTCAGAGAAATACATGTTGACGAAGCATTAACCTATAAAGATCCATTATCCTTTTTATTATTTAATGTTCCTGAAGATGATTTACCTCATTATTTCATGGATTCATCATCAAAAGATTCAATAACAATAGTTGATAAAAATGAAAAAATGATTCAAAAGATAGCAGAATTTGGTATTTCTAGACTCCAAGCGATTGCTGAATTAAATATGAATCAGGGGAATATCAATGATGTTCTATGTTTTTTAACATTACAAAATTCAAGCTATCCAAACAAGACTTTTTTAATTGATGATTCTGAATTCAATGAGTCCAAGTCATTCGAGATTTGGAATGAAGAAATTGAAAGTTTATCGATGATTTATGAAGAGGGTCAAATCAGTGTGTTGAATGAATCATCAGTTCAAATTAAATATAATGATATCTTATCGCTAATCGTTTATAAATCAAAACTGTATCCATTTCAACCATCAGGTCTGGTTATTTCAATAATTGATAAAAATCAATATAAATTACCAAATTATATAAAATTGAAAATTTTACAAAAACTAACTGACTATACCATTGAAAATTTGGTGGGTGATTCCTATATCTATTCTTTAATTGATTGGTTACAACAAAACAGTGATTCTTTAATTCAAAATCCAGGTCCATTGTTAGAATCTTCAATATCACAAGAAATCAAAGATTTAACAATCACTGAATCTTCACAAGTCAAAGAATCAAGAAGATTTAGATCAAACCCAGATTTAGAATTCATTAAAAATGACTATAATGAACGATTAAAAAGTGTGAAATATTCACAAATGTTGGAATCAAGAAAATCACTACCTGCATGGAATGAACAAACTGCATTATTAAACGCTGTTAATTCAAACTCAGTAAGTTTAATAACTGGTGAGACAGGATCTGGAAAATCAACTCAATTAGTTCAATTCATATTAGATGATCTTTATTCTAAAGGTGATTTCAAGACTCAAATCTTATGTACCCAACCCAGAAGAATTTCTGCCATTGGGTTAGCTGAACGTGTTGCTGATGAAAGGGCAACTAAATGTGGTGAAGAAGTAGGATATATTATTAGAGGTGCAAATAAATCCAATAAAAGCACAAAGATTAAATTTCTAACAACTGGTATATTGGTTAAATTTTTACAAAATGGTGATGAATTTTTGAATGATTCAATTTTGGTAATTGATGAAGTTCATGAAAGATCAATGGAAACTGATTTAATTCTAATAATGATTAAAAATTTATTAAAAAGGTTCAAAAACTTAAAAATTATACTAATGTCTGCTACTGTTGATGTTAGTATTTTCAAAAACTATTTTAAAGGTTTAACAACTTCTCATATTAAAGGTAGAACCTTCCCTATTGAAGATCATTACTTGGATGATATTTTAAATCAGCTTGATTTTAAAATCCAGTTAAATGATGAATGGATAACACCAAAACCTGACTCAAAATTTTTCCAATCTGGTAATATTAATTATGAATTAATTTCAAAATTAACTATTAAAATTGATGAAAAGTTAACAAAATTAGGAAATAATGGCTCAATTTTAATTTTCTTACCTGGTGTTGCTGAAATCAATAGATGTATCAAACAATTAAATTCAGATTTCCCAAATCCATCTGTTATTTTCCCATTACATTCTGCCTTAACCCCACAGGAGCAACATTATGTCTTTGAATCTTTTAAAAATAAAAGAAAAATTGTGGTTTCTACTAATATTGCGGAAACTTCGATCACTATCAATGATTGTGTAGCCGTTATTGATTCAGGAAAAGTTAAATCAATTAGTTACAATTCAGTTGAAAATACAACTAAGTTAGTTGAAACTTTTGCATCAAAAGCTGAAGTTAAGCAAAGAAGAGGTAGAGCAGGTAGAGTTCAAAATGGGTTTTCATATAAATTATACACAAGGGAAACGGAAAATATGATGCTCGAGACTCCGATCCCTGAAATCAAGAGAATCAATCTAGATTCATTATATCTGGTTGTTAAATCAATGGGTATTAAAAGTGTTGTTGAATTTTTGAATACAGGGATGGATCCACCACCATTACAAGCTTTATCTAAATCTGATGAAATTTTGAAATGCTCAGGTTTACTTGATGAATATGATGAATTAACAGAATTAGGTAAAATCATTTCATTATTACCTATTGTTGATCCAAAACATGGTAAATTATTAATATTATCTGTTATTTTTGGATGTACTGACTTTGGTATTCTAATTGCATCAGTTTTAAGTTCAGGTACTCCATTTTTGAAAAGTGTTGATTTAAGAGATCAAATCAAATCATTATTATCAAAAACTAAAGATCTTGGAGATTTATTATCATCAGTTTTGATTGTTCAAAAATATTTTACCTTGAGCAATTCATCAGAGAAGAAAAAATTCATGAATGAGAATTTTCTATCATTTACAAAATTAACTGAAATCAAATCATCAATTTCTCAATTTTCTACAATTTTAGAAGATTTAGGATTTTTACCATTCAAATATAAACAAAATGAAAATTCTCACCTGAATAGAAATAAAGCGAATATTGCAATCATTAAAGCTATTATTACCGGTGCATTTTATCCACAAATTGCAAGAGTTCAATTTCCAGATCCCAAATTTTTCAATACCGCTTCAGGTTCTATTCAAGTTGACCCTGATGCAAAATTAATGAAATATTGGATTAGAAATGAAGAATACATTTCACAACTTAGTAGTTCAACTGATGAAACTGTCATTAATGAAAATTTACCAGCCACAAGAGCTTTTATCCATCCATCTTCAGTTCTTTTTGACACAAGTGTTAAAGAAATTGGACAATCTCAATTGAAAGAGTTATTACAAGATCAAGAACCAGAGAAAAATAAAGATGGAATCATTGATTTTGAAAAATTCCAAAACGTTAAAATTGATTTAACACCACAAATCAACAAATATAAATCAAATTCAACAAAAGCTCAATTCATAGCTTATAATTCTTCAGCTGTCACGAATAAATTATATCTTCGTGATATAACACCAACTTCAACATTATCAACCTTATTATTTGGTGGTCCGATTTCATATGATTTAAGTTCAATACTAGCTGGTCGTATTTCTCCAGGTATCGTTCTTGATAATTGGTTACCTATTAAAACATGGTCAAAGAATGCTGTTCTAATCAAAGAATTGAAAATCTTGCTTGATCATGCCATCAAAGAACAACTAGAAAATCCTTCTTACAATCAGTCAATAAGTGAGTTTAAGGAAAGTAGTGTCTTAAAATTGATAGATACAATTTTGAATAATGAGTATAGATAGATAATTTAGAATAAGAATTACATGATTATTTCTGACTGTAGATATGAAATCAATTGAAAAATTGAATTTACATCAGTATTTGAATCAAATAACTGTAAAACTGAACGTTTCAAGTAAAAATATATTTCAGTCACCTCTTCAATTGGATCTCTCATTTTTTTGTTTAACAAGAATCAAATGAATCATTCCTGTTTTTTGTTTTCTCTAAACCTATGTATTCATTCTTTTTTCCTTTGTACTTACTCTTTAAACTTAATTTCTTCTAGCGCTTTCCATGTATTCCACTCTGTTATTATGGGTTCATTCACTTAAAAAAGAGACAATCGGTGCTGGTATTTCTGTTGTTGGTTTTTCTCTGAAACAGCTTATATTGAACACTGTACAGCTGAAAATCTCTCTTTTAGGGCTCGATTCACTCTTACATTTCGTATCCTTACATAATGTAGTAAAGCTTCTCCTATGGCATTCAGCTATTTCTTTTTCTTCTGGGTGCGTTGCACACATGATATTTTGATCTAGCATCCATCTCAGTTAATTTTGTATATAAGATAATGGTATATATATTGTTCATTAAATTTGTACTATCTAAACTCTATCTCCTTTTTGGTCTCTGAAATATCTCTTGTTTCTCTTCTCTAAAAGAATTTATATTTACTATTTATACAACTAAAAACCTCTCATTTAGAACTCTAATGCTTCTAACATTCTTGTTTTAATCTTTATTCAACTTAAGGTCTCCTATGGTCTTTTTTTTCTCTCTTGAATTGTTTATTTTAGAGCTCTACAACTAAAAACATTCTCTTAGAAAATCCTTCTTTTATCTTCTCTTCAACTTTAACTTTTCCTTCTGGGTGTGTTGCTCACATATCTTCATTTCGAATTTTTTTTTCTCTAAAATAATTTATATTTAGTATCTATACAACTATAAACCTCTCTTTTAGGACTCTAATCGTTCTGACCCTCTTGTTCTAATTTTATTCAACTTAGCTATGGGTGTGTTTCACACTTTAGTGGTGATTTTCTTTTATAACAAGGATTTACTTGAAGTTGTAGTGTCAAAATATGTATTCTGAAAGGGTTCCTTCCTGTAAACCTTTTCAGACTTATTATTCAGGAATCCCATCTATATATACTATAAATTACGTTTCAATGACCAATATCCAGTTACTGTAGTTCCTACATCTATCTAACCAATTATATCGACTGCTTCACATTCTAATGCAACTTTTCCTGTATGCTCGTTATTTCTGACCAATAATCAATGATTCTATCTCTTTGATTGATGCAAGTTCATTAATTGACCAATAAACTGTCTCTATTGATTGTAATGTATGTACATATTACATATTTTCCTGTGTGTTTAATGTGATGTGATAATTTCTAGTATGTTGAATACTCTTCAGTTGTAATGTTTAAAGTGTTAATATATTGAATATATTGTTTTTGTGACAACTTTTAGCATCGGTTCAGTCTTGCCGGGACGGCCATGCGAATCAGGGCATCAAACTCTTATATAGTGTCTATCTATCAACATATCCATGCAACCATCAAATCCGGCTATTGGCCCGTTGGATTGGAAACTCTATGGTTTGTATCAGATAGTTCCCGGTTCAACCCTGACCAGCAGTAAAATTCTAAGCCTGGCTAGCTCAATCGGTAGAGCATTCGACTCTTAATCGAAAGGTTGCGGGTTCGAGCCCCGCGTTGGGCTTAATTTTTTATAATAGTCAAATCTTCTAATGTATTCTGGAATCCGGATCCCGATTCCCTATGGTACCTAGGTCCTACAGGCTACCCTTCAAATGTACTTATTTCTAGCTTACTTTGCATCTCTGTAAATCTAAAAGGCAGTTATAAAAACTGCTCAGTTTTAAAGTCTTGGCATTTCTGGGTCTTAAATATTCAAATTGCTCAGAAATTAAGCCTCATTGGACAAGCTCACAATGTCTTTGTAGCACTTTTTTTGTTTATTAACAAGTTTGGCAGATCAAAAGCATATAATGTCATAGCTTGTAGCGTGCATTACGTACTGGAAGTTGGCTTATGTTCAGTTAATATACTTTCATCAAAACTGGTAATTTGAACTCTGAACGTCAATTTATCTACGTTAAAAAAAATTGTTTATACAAGCTGGTTGTTGTACATATACAAGGCTCAAGCTGGTACAGTGTACAATATACATATATACAAGCTGGAAATGTTATAAGGTGTTAAAATAAAAAGCTAGTATTTTAAAAGTATAACTAATATATAAAATGTAAAAACACTCAGTTTTCAGTATCATTTCAATTTACAAAGGGAACCTGTCTATAATGATGATTGATAATATGTAGGCAGAGATTATCAGTTGGGATTACCTAACGAATGACTTAATATTTAAAAAGTTGCCCCCATGAGACATTAGTATATATAGTTCATCTGATAACAGAGATCACGGTGCGCATATTTGAACCTTGAAACTTAAAAACGTTCTAACTGTTTAAACTTGAAACTTGGCTCAAGACGTAACAAGTCTTCAGACTCCCCATCATCCATGTGTTTCCTAAAATTGAATTTGAGTTATTATATACTTTTTCATGTACATATATATAATACATGATCACAGAAACCTGCATATAACCTATTTTAATTGCATATATCGTACGTGAAATTTTTGAAATTCCATATATGATATTGTTCGTACAAAATCTGACTCCAGGAGTCAGTATTAGGTAACTGTCTTTTGACCGCTTTGAGCCTTGAGAGTTCTTGCCCATATAGCTAATTAGAAATCAAAAATGAAGTTTTAGTCGTTTTTATTTCTTCGAATCTTGATCAATGTAGAAAAGATCAGTTCTGAGTATATAAAACTAATTGAATTATTTATACTGACACGTATCTTGAATCCTAAATTTAAAATTGGTGCTTTTATTCAAAGCTAGCATCATAGGTACCTCATTCATCCTCATGACAATTAGAGTATATTGACGTTACATATATCTCCTTTACGTTGCTTGTTTATTGTTACACCATTGGCTCACAAACTATCACTAGCCACCACCTAGTGTACACTGTTATAGTCCTAATTTAATTTCTATTTTCTAAAATAAGGATCGATAAAATTTGAATAAGGATTATCAAATATAGTCGATCTTTGTATATTGCATCCCTTTAAATATATCATAATTTAGATATATATAATATAATAACTGAATTAACTTTTGCAAATTTTATAAATTCTTAATAAATATATACTAGCCATCATGTCCAGCTCACCTACTATAGAGCAGCGTGAATCATGATTGAAATATGAGAGATGACTTGGTTATTTTTATTTTTTTCCTCCATAATCAGAGAGCATTCGTGTTTAAAATGTTGAGGTATTCATAGATCTTGATTTCTGAATCATGTGAATTCTAATTAAGTGTTTATGTCCCTACATATAGAGGGTCTTATGAGTACTAGCTGGAGTTTTGAATACGTGTACTACTAGTAGTATGTTGCTATAACGTCTCAAGTCCAACTCTCTTAAACTTTTGAATAAAAAGAAGAAAAAGAGTGATGCTCCAGAAATTCATTTGACATCATGTTGAAATTTATTGCTTGTATATAGTGGGGGCGATACTGTACTGTCTCCGCTTGAGTACCCTTGACTATCCAAGCAAGTATATATTGTAAGAATATGGGTTTCGTTTTGACTGTTCATTTTTACAGCTGATAAAAAACTGAATAATATGGACCTATCAAGATTCAATAATTTCAAATTAGCATTTATCCCAAAGTTTAAACTTTACATGTGCATGAATTTTGATGTTGATTATTTTATATCTGGCCACGGTCCACAAGTTCCGTAATCGAATGTCGTAATGAATAAACTCATGATTTTGGAACTCTTTCTCAAAGGCGGTTTCTAAAGGTTTGATAAAGGTCAAGTGGACTACAGATATGACAGCTAGATACTTGTAGAAGGTGTAGTAGATTGAAAATTAATTTGCAGATGTCCGTCTCCCAGGGCCTTTTGCCGAGATTTGACTATAGATTAAATAATATTTTAATTAATAAAATATGTTAAAACTTAACTCCATTATATAGAATCGGCCGGGGGTGTACGTTGAAGTTACGAAACCAAATCAAAATTAAGAAAATAATGATAATAATGGTTATCGGTAACTTTAAGAAGGTCCAACTTATATAATTGGCATTTTCAAGAATCGATATGTTCAGTATATGCCCGATGAGACCAAGTAAAACATCCAAATAGAGATTATTAAATTTAGATTCACTTAAAAGTTGAAAATTTTGAGATAATTTTGAAAGATTGGCTCTTTCACGAGTTTTTGACTATAACTAATTCAACTTATCACTTAGGCAATGGATATGACAATTTCATCTTTCGGATATAAGTTTTACAGTTCAGGGTAATTAATTTAATTTTTTTTTGAATTCAATATATATATTGATACGTATAGCGCAGATATAGCTTGAGAAGTAAAAATAACAGGCTGCAGGAAGCTATCATAGGTTTCTGAAGACTCATTTCCCAAATCTCAGTCCTGATTGTTCAAATTCCTATGATAAACCTGTTCTCTTCATTCCACCTGAAGTAGTTTTTTTATAACACTGTTCCCGAATCGAAGATCCGCCAATAACTGAGATTGAAATACTTTTATTTGTACTCGGAAGGTAGCACATAGTGACACATCTTAACTTGTATACTTTTATATAGAGTTATGAAGCTGAGATTGAGATCTTTTTCTCGTTATGTATAGACTTTTGTTTTTGTAGATTTGTGTGTCGCTATATAAAATTATATATTATAGTTTATGACGTAAAGTTACAGTAATGAATCTTTAACTTCGATTTTAAGCTCTTCGATTCTTATCAATTGAATTGATCAAAACATCCCAATTTTGGAAAGTTTTCAATACAAGAAGTTAGGAATTATAATTGACTTGAAGCCTCAACCTCTTGACTTTTAGCTACTCACTACTTACTACTTAGTATAGATTTTGATTTTTTTTTTTCTCGATTTTAGTCTTCTTCCTTACAGTGTTCACATAAGTTACTTAGGTTACCAGAAGAGACATCTATAAGCTCTAACATAATATTGCATTTACAACAATGTAATTTGACTCTTTACTTCTTTCAACACTTACTACTCACTGTTGAGCTCACCAGCCATTGGGGCTTAAGAGCCCAAATAATCTACAGCCTAGGTCTTAGAACCAAGGTTGATATTTATATCTCAGGAGAACTACTGTCAGGATTCGAAACAGAGGTAATTCTAAATATACATAATAATGAAATTATTGAAATAAAAGTGGAGTTTACTATGAAATTTAAGTTTTAAAGTATTTAGGGATTGGGATTCAAATGTGTTAATGTCATAAATTATATCTACGTAAGGTGATTAGTTAATTATCTCAATCATTGAAGATTCAAGAGATTTATATATAATATATACGTGAGCGAAAGGTTTTGAGTTTATCGATCTTCAGTTTCAAGAGCTAGAGCAACAAAGTTCTGCGTATGCACGTCTAGCGCAAATTGCCGCGTACAGACGTTTTCAATTATTTACGGTATGTAACTGAGAAATGGTCTGCTTTACCAAAGACAAATTACTTTGAAGTTTGCAGCATTTTACATCTCGTTAGACTGTCACTTGTTTTTCTAAGTTGATTAATTTTGATATATAACAGGAATTTGGCACCTTACTTTGAGCGCATTTTGGGACTGTATACGAAACACAAAAATACAAATTATAGTTTATTTTAACCACCACAAGATCTCAACAGTAATTTGTTCCTCCGACTATTCTTACACAATAGTCTTTGTTCCATTGATATTAGTTTTTACTCCAAAGACCCAAGAGCCAAAATTTTACAATTCTATCTGTTCCATAATATTTGAAACAATTACCTAAAAACATCCCAAAAAAAGCTGTGATTTGAAGATTCAATCAATATAACTGCACTATTCATTTCAGCTACTGACCTCAATAACCACAACCAGGTAATAACGCCTTTAACTTTCAAATAAATTACTCATGTTAGCCTCAGATTCCCAAGCGCAAGCTTCTCCATCAGCTCCATCACAACCAGTTGCCTCTGGACAAAAATTATCTTATGATTCACAATATTCAAGGCAAGGCAATATCAATACCATGAATATTAACATGAATAGTATTTCTAGCATGGATTCTCCTTTACAATTTCCTTCAAATCAGGGATATTATACAAACATGGGTTTTAATCCAAATGAACAATTTCAAACTTCAAACTTCGCACCGCCACAATATCAAGGCCATTTCTCACCAGGATCTAATTACCATTTCAGTAGCAACCAAATTTCTGGTTCACTACAACAAATACAACAAATACAACAAAACAAACAATTACTTCCTCAGTTGAATTTTCCTTCGGTAGGTAATAATCAAGGTGTTCCAAATCAAGCTTCTTCCTTCTCAGGACCTATTGGCAACCCAATATATGGTTATGCAGCGTATGGAAATGAAGTTCCAACGATTCCAACAAACCGTTCCCATTCATATGGTGGTGATCTGTACCAAACCCGTCAAATAAAATGGAATTCTGACTCACAATACGCTCAACAGTCATTCCAACAAGAACAAGTTCAACATAGACCAGAGCGATTTACTAGTGAAGATGTTAAAGTGTTGAAATCTCTTCTATTCAATGGTGAACGAGTCAAATGGAGATACGTTTCATCCAAACTATCAGCTGTTAGTGGAAGAAGAGCTACTGCTACTGCTTGTTCAAAGAAAACCAGAGAGTTATTCAAACTTCCAAGTGAGAAGGTTTCAGGATCATTGGGTACCAGTCTACCGTACGTGATTCATAACAGCTGGGGAGATATAGTGGAGGATGAATAGATGTTGAATAATCATCATCTTATTTGGTTTACTTGTTGGTTATTGTTGTGGCGTTTTCTTGGATTTTATTCTTCTCGTGGTCATCCATTTCTATTGGATTAAGGCAATGTTGTAGAAATGGATTATGGCACTTTTTAATTATAACGATACTTTTAGATACTTATTTATTACATTTGACGATGGCTTTATTACTTTATTTGTAGTGTAAATTTATTCAGTAATGTAAGGATGCAACTGTCCAAACCGATTTCCTAATGTTCAAATTTCTCAGAATTATAAACAAATCAAATGAAATGGTATTAACACAACGTCAATTATCAAAAGAGAGATGGCTGAACAACTATTTGATACGGAAGATTTAAGCTTCAATGCTTTCGATGATATTTCTGAACCTGAGGTTACTGAAAATGAACTGAACATAAATAGTATAGAACCATTATCAGTTCAACATACAGAAGAACCTTTAGTACTCGAACAATCCAAAAAACAATTCACAGAAGAACCAACCCTTGAAACTAAACCAGCTGAAGATATCAACAATGAAGTGAAAACAGAAGCTGGTATAAAAAATGATGAAGTCGTTGATGATAAACCTACCACTACAACTGAAGAGACTAAAGAATCGATTCCTCGAGTATATGAACCAATTATTGAGTCTGTTGCCCCGGAAGATCTTTCTGAAGCTTATCACGAATTACCAGATAATACGAAAGAAAACCCTCAACCAACCATTTTCACCGTTACTCCTGAAGATCTCAAAAGACATAGTGACTTTGTTCGTGCATTTTCAGGTAATAGAGAAACAAGAATTCCAGATATCAAACCATTTGTTGATTATGATAGCTTGAACCAATTCGAGGATGGATTTGAAAGTATTGCTACTGACTCTTTAGGTGAAAAAAAGGTGAATCAAGATGGATTTTTAGCTGGTGGAAGAAAATATTTAATGACAACATTTACCTTACCTGGTAAAGGTAAACGATTATACGCTCTAGCTAATGAAATGGTTAAATTATTATCATATAGAGATTCTTTTGTTTTGTTCCTGAAGAACAGATCGCTGCATAAAGTCTATTGTACAGAAGAAGAAAAGAAATATCTAGAAGCTGGGGGACTTAACATATCTAAAATAAAGAATAGATCTGTCCCTATTATCAATGCTAGAGACTTATTTATTGTATATGGAGCCAGATTAATTCAGTCAGGTGTTCGACTTAGAGATGATTATTGGGAAGAACAACTTACAGAACAGGGTTTTACACAACAAGATCAAGTTTTCCCATTATTAAGAGGCCCAAAATTACATCGTAAAAGACAGTCTAATCCATTGAAAGCAACTCTAATTGACCCAAAAGTTAAACTAAAGCTTCCAACAGTTGCATATGTTAATCCATTGCCTGCACTTGAGGATAGAAAAGAATACTTGGTTGCTACAAGTAATGGTGTTCAAAGTCAAATTCTACCAGGTCAAGGTATCACAGGAAGTTTAGAGTTATCAACAGTTTCAGCCATTCCAAAATATAGAAATGAAGGTACAAATCCAGTTAAGCATAAACATCTGTTAAGTTCATTATCTACATCAAATGCACCAACAGCACAAGTTCCAATCTCAGTAGGAAGTTCATTGCCACTAGACTCTAAATTAGCTGGGCAAAGAGCTAATAATGGCTTACCATATTATGATTTATCAGTTACAAAAAGAATCGCAAATGAAGATGCCTTAAAATTAACAGATATTGAGTATTTACATAGTACTGTTGAGATGAATAATTTTATATCAGTCGGTAGAAAAGCAAGAAACAAACAATGGCAATATTATTGGCAATCAAGAAGTGGAGTTCCATTAGGTTTAACTAAAGATAAAGTCCCAGAATTTTTAAAAGCTAATGAAGAATTGTTAAATAAAATTGAGTCAGAAACAACATATAATGAATATTTGAACTGTGATCAAGTTATTTCCAAAAAGAGAAAACCAAACCCAAATTTTTTAGGACATGGTAATATTACTGGTCTGAAAGCTCCATATCTTGACAAACCATCAGGTGGAGGTGATTCCTTATCGCAAGAACAAAAAAGTCAGCATCCTCTCTATCAATAACATTAACTTTTGTAAAATCAACAAACAGTCATAAATCAAAAATTTTACTCTTTACAACGACACAAATTTAGTCAAACACGTTAATACAACAAAGCTCAAATGTGAGGATTTTCAAAAAAAAATCTTTATGTAATCTATGCAATAAATAAAAAACATCTAAACAAGGTATAACAATACAAATGTGTAACTTATCAATTAAACACAAAACTATCCGGTTATAATAGTTTCTTTTTGATTTCATGGCGTAAACTATAGGTGAAAAAACTTAAAGCAGCACTGATTAATAGAAGTGGAATAATTAAATATTTTAAACCTGAAATCAAATCATAAAGTGCTAAATTAGTATTGTTTTCTTTTTCAGTTTCGACTAAATATTCAATGTTTTTACTCATTGAAGAGATGACACGTTCTCTATCTCTTATTTGGGAGGCAAATTCAGTATGAATCTGATCAATTCTTGTTGCCAAACTATCAACTTCTGCTCTTAATGTGATATCTAAATTGTATAATTTAGATTCTAAATTAACAAATTTGTCAGTGATTGCGGAAACAGAAGTGAGAATTTTGGAAATTTCTTGATTTTGTTCAGCAACATGAGAAAGATCAACTTTTCCTTCTGTATTTGAAGCACCATTAGCAACGATAAGGTTTGATAATCCTGCAATTTTAGATTGTAGATTTGAAAGCATCTCTGTGGTCTCTTTATTATTCTTTCCTATCTCTTCAACAGAAGCAAAATATTGACTCAATAATTTAGAATCGACTTTAGAAAGAGTTTTTGGATCTGATGATATTATTTTGTGGGTATTTGAATCAGTTATTTTGTATTCTTCGTTTTCTCTTTCATCAATATTGATGTATTTCAAAACAGGTTCAGATCTTGGTGCTGATTTACCATCATTTTCACTGATCTCACTGACAATTCCAACATAAGTTTTCAATCTAAATAATTCAAAGATCTCTTTACTTGATTTTGAAGACATTGCACTCAAACCAACTTTGAGATGTTTCGGTAAAGTGACCGCTTTTGTTTTAATACAAATCTTGTTATTGACTTGAACGACTAAATAACCAGCATATGAACTAACTCTTAAAGTTGTTGGGACTTGAGATTCTTGATAATTTAATAAACAACTACCAAATGCTTGTTCATATAATTTATCATTTTCGAAGTTCTCAAGATCAACTGTACCATCATTCAAAAAAGCATGGATTGAAGAGCCATGTACTGAATTACTATCAACAACTATTTTCAAACCTTCGAATTTAGAAGAACTACCAAAAAATGAAGTAACTTCAGAATTATGATCAGTAACAACATTTAATGAAAACCCACTCGAAGTTTTACCATAAGCTCCCATACTTCTGAAGATTGTCTCAATGGTCCATGAGTCATAAGAAATTTCGATATCATTACGACATTGTGATTTGGTGTTTGGGTTTGGGGTTAATATGATTCTTCCATCTTCGAATTGAGCTGAACCATCAAATTTCCAAGCTGGAGCATCTAAAATATCTTCCTTTTCCAAATCAGGTAATGATAGGTCTGAATCTTCTAGTTTCTTGTCGTCTGGGGAGTGAGCGAGCGCAATTGTGGCAAATGCAAGTAAGCAAGTATAGGTAAGCTTCATTTCTGAGCAATGAGAATAGATATATAAATAGTTGAGACTGGAGAGTTGTTCATTAGTGTATTTTCATGCTGCGCGAAATTTATGTAGGTCTGCTTTCATAACCATTTTCCATTAGGCGGGCGCCTGTTTCTGGTTACTGGTAAAGTAGAAGCGAGTCACATTCATGAGATGCTAGTTCTTCTGTATGACTCACATTGGATCAATTCACAGCTACACGCATTTAATGTAGTGAATTGTTTATTTACATTGATAACCGATATATTCTGACTCCTGAGTGCCTGTAAATTGTGCTTAATCATTTGTTGTTGCTCTCGTTATCTCATAATAAACATGCCTGCACTCAGCACTGTATTTTAGCAATTACAAACTACGTTGATAGACAGCTTGCTCAGGACTCGGAACTCAGTACATAACGCATATAACAGGAGATGCAGTTGAGTTCTGACCAAGTAACGTCGAGTATATACTCAACTTTCATCGACCTTTATTTTGATACAAATAGCCTGGGCTGTTTTTGTTGCTACAAAAGTGTTGATTTTGTGAGCCTCATAATTAACTGTTGTAAAGTGTTGACATGGCTCACTACTAACTGGGATATTTATGAATCGATGTTGTACTTAAAAATCGTCAAGTGGAAAATACTGTGGTAAGTTTATACCTGAACCTCAAGAGTCATGACTCAAACCAAAACCAATAGTCAAAATTAGATTATCTCAATTCTGTACATCGTAATCTTCAAGTTGTTCAAACCAGAAATTTCACAACTTATTTTGACTTGGAATATTCACTGACTGATCCAGAAAACATGCTGTTTCAACTCCATTTCAAAGACTTGATTCTCACAAGTATGGTAACTTGTTTTAATGATTTATAATACATCAAGTGTTTTTTTTTTTAATGGACTCTTAGAACACCATTTGAACAAGTAGATAAAAAAACGATGAGCAGTTCAAGTTTAAACTGTAACTTGAACTCTGGAGTGCATCTTCATCGGCGATTTTGACTGATGATATTATAAGAAGGATGTAGCCACTTCTTAGTTTAAATTATATTATTGAAATCACCTATACTAATAATAACCTAATCATATTTAAATTATAAACAATCTGTGCATTTTGCTTCATATTCACAAGTATTTGACTCTTCATCTTTTGATTTAGTGATCAATTTACCATTATTTTTATTATCTCTATCAACATGACCTAGTATTTCATCAGGAAAGGCGATGTTTCTTACTTTTTGTTTCAATATTTTAGAATCAGGGAATCCGTCTTGTTTCTTCCTGTCCCAAATCTCAACTACTGGTGAATTTTGCTCCTTTTGAACCTCGACTTTAAATACACCACTCTCTGATGGAACTAAACTAACTTCGCCCAATTTGTCACCAAACGTTTGCAATAGTTCTTGTAGATACCATGAAGCTCTTAGGTTCCACTTACACTTGACACAGAACTTGATTGATACTTTAGGATAAGGCATCTCTTCCAGCTTCTTATAATTCCATCAAATGACTTTCAATATTTCGACGGCTAATTATGTATTGATCTGAGTGCTGCCCGAACTAGTTTCAATGCCATTCTAATACGCGTCAAATTTGTATGTATACGTTTTAGAATCAGATTATTTCATCGCAGAGACACACCAGCCAAATCTTTATGCTTTAGAGGACATGACTTCATTCGCTGACAGTTTCTGGACTCCAGACTTCAATACTGGTGAGTGCTTTGAACATTCTCAACTCAACCCATCTGCTACTAACCGCTATAAATAGGTATTGACGTTTTATTTGATAAATTGAATCAAGGATGCATTGAGAATCAAGAGTTCATCGAATTGTTCGCTGCTAGAATGGAACATGAAGAGGAATATGGTAGAAAGCTAACAATCTTACCGGACTTACATGTTCCTGATAAAAATGGGTTTGATAAAGATGATGGTGCTAGTTTGAAAAATGCATTCAAAGGTGTTACCAATGAAATGAGTAATGAAGGTAAAGTTCATCTACAAATTGCTTTGAAGATCAAGGAACTAGTCGTTGATCCTTTCACAAAATGGTCCGAAGAACATAAACAGAGAGTTCAATATTCAGAAAAGATACTCAAGAGTAGTCTAACTGTTTATAAAAATAAATTCAAACTAGTTGAAAAAGTTCAGAAAAAATACTTTAATAAATGTCGAGTATTTGAGACTCTAAAACAAGGATTATCAGAAGATGAAGTTTTAAAGGAATTAAATTTGAATGATGAAGTTGAAACTAAATCTGATTTACTTAAAGATGTCGAAGATAAAGATGAAGTTCAAGTTTTATTGGGTGATGTTGAATATAACAAATTTGAATTAAGAGATTTGTTTTATAGAATGTTGACAAAAATTCCACAAACCTCTTTAAAACTTCCAATTATTGGAGTTTATGATAATTGTTCAAATGGTTCTGAGATTGTTTCATGGCTACAAGAAGATCTCGGTTTGAAGAAAATAGTCAAATGTGAGGAATTTGGTAAAGACTTGATTTCTAAAGGCTATATCAAGAAAGTTAACACAGCAGTTGGATTTGGTTCTAATACAACTGTTTTAGTTAATAGTAGCTCATTTATTTATCAATGGAAAGATTCAGCTTTTGAAATCGCAGGACTTAATAAAAATGGTACTAAGAAAGATGAATCTTCAAATTCAACAAAAACAACAACTACTACCAATACTACCTCTTCGGTGTCAAGATATCTCGGAGATCTAAAATCATCATTTGAAGAACCAACTTTGAAAAAAGTAAGCAAAGATATTCAAGAACTTGATGAATCTTATCAATTAGAAGTTAAGAAATTAGATAAGATTAAATGTGATTTAGAAGAATTAATAATTGATCATTTAACATTCATGGAAAAATGTGAGCTAGATAGATTAAAAGCTTTGAAAAGGGTCATATTAGACTTTAGTGCATCAATTTCGAATAACATAACAGCTATCAAATCAACCATTGATAAAATATTAGTTTATGAAGAATCAATTAATCCTGATAAAGATTTATTCTATTTAACTCAGAATTATAGAACTGGTTCATTTACTCCAAAAGTTATACTTTATGATAATTATTATGATAGTTTTAAAGATCAAATTTTTGGAGTTGATTTAGAATTTCGTTGTAAAAGTGATCAAAAAACTGTTCCATTGATCATTTCATCAATTTTATCATACATGGATAAGATATATCCAGATTTACCAAATGATGAAATCAGAACTAAAGTTTGGTTAATTCCTGTTAAGTTACAAAGTACACATCAATTAAGAAGAGAAATTGAAACTGATAAAGTTTTAAATGATGAAATATTTGCCAAATATTCACCAGAAGTTGTTGCAAGTGTTTTAAAACTATATTTACTAGAATTACCAGATTCTTTAGTGTCTAATCAAGTTTATGATTTAATGAAATCAATTTATAATCAATTTGGTTCAGATGATGATGAAAAAGATAGGATTATTGGAATCATTAACGTTCTTAAAGAATTAAACAGACCTAACATTGCGACTTTGAATGCATTATTCACGCATTTCAATAGACTGATTTCAATTTTAAAAGAAGGTAATAAAGATAATGAAACAGTTTCTAAAAGTTTCCAAAATGGGATTTGTCAAGAATTATCAAATTGTATTTTAAGACCAAGAAGTTCAGATAATATTAATATTAATGATCTGTTCGTTTTCAGATTCTTGAATGATCTAATGAATAATAAAAGTGAGATTTTCAAAGAATTGAAAAACAGTATGAATAGCAATAACAATAACATTAATAATAGTGTATCAAGTCTTCATCAAACAGATTTAAAAAGACGTGATTCTTCATTACAAACAAGATTACAACTCGCAGTGAAGCAAGGATCAAGAAAAGCATCACAGAATAGTGTCAATTCAATGATACCAGAGGATGACTAAGATCTGGCCATAGACGATTTTTATAACAAAAATACAGGATTTATTTTATGAAGAAAACCGTTCGCTCTAAAATAATAGTTACTAAACAATAAGAAATCTATTAAAACTAAACAAAACCAAAATGTTTATAATTGAAAAAAAAAAAAAAAAAGAAGAAACGCATAAGAATGACCACTTGAAGCGATGTCTTATATAGATAATAATGAAGTAATAATCAATATTCAAAAATGAAATAAAAAGTCTCGTTATAATAAATAAATAAAATGGGATTGAAAATAAAAAGTAATATTGACTTTAACAAATGGATAAATGATGAATGGAACGTGTAATGATTGCTGAATATCTATGATGATCTGAATAAAAGCTTTGGCTTATAGTCACTATCTAATTGCTTAATTATTTTTTCACCTTTTTTATTAATCAATATAAGTTCATTTGGATTATGATTTTTCTTTAAAATGGATCGTTTCTTTGGAAATTTATCATTGGATGATAAAAATGGGTTAGTTAACTCAGCTTTCTTGATAAAAGTTTCATCATCTTGATCAATCGAGAACTTCTCTTGATTCCATTCATTAATTAAATCTTCATGGATTATTTTCTTTGATGGAGTCTTCATTATTTCTTCGTCAATGTCTTCTTCCTCTTGTTCTTCTTCTTCACTTTCTTCAAAAAATAGTTTTCTTTTAGCCTGTAATGGGATTTCAAAATCATCTGATTGAGTGATTGGTTTCTTGGAAGGAGATGATTCTGTATGATGATGTGAAGGTAACAAAGTATGGATTGTCTTAGTACGACCACTGCCGATAGTTGAAGGAGTGGGAGGGAACAAAGATCTTGAAGTGCTTGGAGAGCTAGCTATTATCAAAGCTTCACCTAATTTTTTGGAACTTCTATGATGAGGTGTTACAATTGGAGAAATAACACTTATTGATGAAGCTTGTTTGTTCAATACTTCAGGTGATTGTTGTAATCTTTCTAGTCTCTTACCAAATGGAGTGTTTGGTGTAACTAACCCTCTTTGTTGGGAAGTTCTTGTGGATCTTCTTGTACGAGGAGGAGTAACTGGGTGCATATTAAAAATGGTGACACAATAGGAATACTGATATGATGATAAGTTTGTAATCTTCACTCTGAGCCTGCAGAATCAATGATATTTCAGTGTAATAATAGCAAATAATGGTGAGATCAGAGATGAAAACAAAAACAAAAACAAAGGTGATTTCAAACTGAATGAGAATAAATTGATGAAAGATGGCTGGTTGAAACTTTATTAATTTGATTTTTTTTTACGCGGCGCATTTTTTTTTCAATTATAGTTCCTATTCGGGTAATATGTCACAATCGGGAAAGGTTGTGAGTCACTGGCAAATTTCATCAAATCTGGAATTTTTGTTTACTTTTGAATTCAAATTAGAAAGTGTTTAATTATTTAAACACCGTCATTTGTTGCTGGTTGGTTTGCCTTTGAGTGCTCTTGTTCAATTCTTTTGCTGGTACTGCTCGGCTGATTTACTGTCTGCCTCAGTTATTCATTTCTATCCTCCACTGTCCAGGCCATTTTTTAATCTTTCCATTTGGTCCTCATTCTGTCTAAACCCCAATTCATAAACATTTTAAATTCCAATGCAATCACTTCCAGACTTGAGATTATTTTAACATGAACAAACAAGAGAATAAAACTGAAGCCTCTGGGACTTCTAAGCTTTTAAGGATAAAGGACTCCATTGAACGTGCTCGAACTATGCGAACTCCATCAATGGACTTTTCACAATTAATAAAACCTTCAAGTTTCTTCAAATTATCATCAAAATCTTCTCATAAAAGAAAAAGTTCATTAAACGAATTGACTGAAATAACAAATGACATACAACTAACTCCAAAGAGAGTTGGACATTTAAATCAAAATATGCGCATCAACTCTTCTCCCGAAATTAACACAGTTTCCAATTTCTCGCCCACAAAGTCAATCAACTCAGATGAATATTTTTCAAATTCTGATGATGAAACTTCACCAATTGTGAAAACTAATCCACAAACAACTCTTCAATTCTCATTGCCTATGATGAAATTATCAAGAGATCCATCAATTAATTCAGAGTCTAATGTTCCTGCCAAATCATCTGCCTTTTCAAGATTGAAAAGAAGAAGTATCTCACTTATTTTTGGTCAACCAGAACATGAACTGATTCAAGAATCTGTTCGAAACATACAAGAAAATAATAAATTGAATAGTGATATGATACGAGAAGCTGAAAATGAACCAAAATCATTCAGACCAAAACTATCTAAATCATCATCAGATAGCAAACAAGACATTTTGAGAAAAGATGTACTTGAAAATGATCATAACCAAGAGATTGCAAGCCCAGAGAAGGAATTATTAAGAAAACGTTCAAGAACTTTGGGGTCTATTGAGAATGAAATATATTCAAGAAGAAATAGTTCATTTGCTAAAACAATTGGAAGCATGGTTATGTTGAGACCAAGACAAAATACATCAAGCAGTCAAAATTATGATAACCTTTCGGATGATAGTGTATCAACTGTTAGGATACCTGATATTCAAGATGATGAAACAGAAGATTCATATATTCAAAAGCTTATTGATGAAGGTCTCGAAGATGAGATTCCTTCCATCTTTTCAGATAAAAAAGATGATTTCATGAATCGTTGTTTGATGAATTTTATAAATGATAGATTTGATTTTGAAAATGAGCCATTAGATATTGCTTTAAGGAAGTTTTTAATGTTTTGCGAATTACCAAAGGAGACACAACAAATTGACAGAGTTTTGTCTTGTTTCAGTCAAAGGTACTATGATACTAATTCCAAAATATGGGATAATACAGATCAAATTTATTTCATTACATTTTCTTTAGTTATGTTGCATACTGATCATTTCAATTCAAATAATAAAAAGAAAATGACAAAACAAGAATTTGTTAAAAATACAGCTGTTGATCATTCGCATCAACTTTATTCTTCAGCTATCACTAGAGAAATATTAGAATACTACTATGATAATATAACGTTTATGAAATTTATTCAAAGAAACAAAACAAATTTAAATCAACAACAAAATGTTTATTCATTGCCAAAAAGAATTTTTTCATCTGCATCAACAACTAATTTAGAATTGCCAAACATTAACCTCAATCCACCATCCCTTACAAACACAACAAGATCATATTCTTTATCTTCTTCAACTTCACAATTCTTCTGTTCAAATCAAATTGATCCATATTTTAACATTATTGAAAATGATGTTGACTCATTGAAACTAAACTTAGGTAAAATAGTTGAAGTAAACCCATATTCAGATAAATTAGATGCAATTATTGATTCCCATCAAAAGATCAAAAATATCATGATTAAAAAAGGTGGCATTTACTTAAGATTCAATAAAAATATTAACTGGTTAACAGGCAAAACTGAAATCAAATACATTCATAACCAAGATTTTGAGACAACTGAACTCGAAGAGGATAATGATGATAATGATCTTAATATTATCAAAGTTTTGAAAGTTGCAGAACTTTACAAAGAAGAAACAGTTAAAAATAACAAGTTTTTCACTATTGTTTCAACTAGTAAAGTCGTTTGGAAGAAATGTTATGGTGTTTTAACAACATGTGGACTTTTCATCTTTGATAATCTGAATTTTTTAGCTATTGTTGATCGTAATAGGATATTGGATGATCAAAATCTTATCTCATCAGATAATATAATAATTGATATTGGATATGAACAAATATTAACTTCGTGCTCTAAATTATCGATTAATGGATTATTTGCATTTCCAACTATTGAAGAGACTGAAAACAATTTCTGTTTCAATCTTTATAGTACAAATAAGAAAGAAAGATTTTCAAACTTCACATATGATGAAATGTCGGATTGGATTTCATCCATTAATTACGTCGCTGCTTTAGATTCTTGTCATTTAGATCATCAAAATTATGAGAATCGTGAAATTGTAGGCATTAGAAACGTTTCAATTGAAGATAAAATCCATAAATTATCTAAAAATGTTCCTGATCTAACTAGGAAGACTCAAGAAACAACAAGAATAATGGAGCACATCAATAATCTCACGCCATTTCAGGTTAAAACACGAGAAACCTTATGTCAATATTATCATATTTTAGAGAAAAGACTTGATTGGTTATGGTATGAAATTGGCCGAAATAACATTTATGTTAGTACGTTACAAAGAGAAATAAAGAACAATGAATACAGTGATAAAATATCAATTAGAACAGAACTTAACGATAATGAATCCTTCTTAGAAGGATCTTTTATCAATGATGATTATTTGAATACTAATGGTGATGATGTTGATAATCATTCAATTTTAGGTACTACTGAAATTAAATCAGGGTATGGACTTGGACATTTGAACGCACCCCCTCTGAAACAGAGTTCTCCATTAAAACCAAAAAATATGAATAATTTTAATCAAGCTAATGAAGATAATGATGAATTTTTTGATGCATTGAATAATGAACCTTTAACCAATGAGCAGTAAAACATTTAATGACCCACCCCCACCACACTTGATACACAAAAGTTATACCATTCCTTTGTAGTGTCTCATTTTACCTTAGCAGTGTACTTTATTGATATATTCAAGGCTTGATTGTCTTTTGTTTCTTTTTTTCGAAGAACATATCTCTTTTACTTGATCCAACATTGATAATATTAGGACAACCATCCCTATCCTTCTCCAATATAACACATTCATAACAGTAGTAAGCTTCAGAGACTCCGTTATTCCCACACACGACGCATTTGTCACCACCCTTGCCAAATGAACATTCTTCACATATTCTAGCTTTACTAGTTGGTTTGACAAATGAATCACAAATTGGGCATCTCCCATCGCATTTGTCACAGAGTTTCGCAATATGGGTGCCTGGTTGCTTAAGACACATGACTAGATCATACTGATGACGGGCGGACATGGTGATATAATGTAGTTATAATTGATGTTTCATTGAAATGAAAACAAAAATAATTGTAAGCAAACCGAATCCAGTAGTTTTCGCGAGTTGATTTAATATGAGACTTTATCAAACTCAAAAGAACCTGATAGATGATGGAAGTACCAGCTTAGCGGAATAAGTGTAGTTGATGAAGCTAGTATATTATTATTATAATACTTACACTTTATTTAGTTGCAATTCCGCTACTTTGCCTAGTGGCCGTCGGACTCTTTTTTTTTTTAATTTTATTTTTTTTCTAATTTTTAGAATTTGTTAGTTAAAACAATTATTTATTTAGTAATATTACGTCATGTAAATTATATAAATTGATTATATTGAACATTTAATGATTCAAGCCCAGTTACATAATCTACAGTAGTAGCCGATATTATGATCAAAGATTTGAGATTATATATATATTGAATTAGCTAAAATGTTAGTGTTATCGCTCACGCCATAAAGTAAATCTTTCTATTTATCACTCATATTTTTGTGATATTGTACCCGCGAAAAAAATACAGATAGAAATATAAATCATTAAAATCTAGTACCCATAACGATAAAGGAAAACCATCCAAACCATCATATTTTCCAAATGAACGAGGAGGAGCCTTGTAATATCTGTTTAGATGTTTTGTTTCCTGAAAAAAAATCATTAATTACTAGAATTCAACCCTGTGGCCACTATTATCATTCACACTGTATTGATTTATGGAAGGAAAGGTCAAATACTTGCCCAACTTGCAGAAAAGATTTTGATATTGCTGAAACTGTCGATTATAGCTGGTCTATTATTTCTACTGATTCCGTTACGAAGATAATCAAAACCCCAATTGATCAAACTGAGTTACTTTTTGAAGCTTCACCTACTACTGAAGAAGTAACAAATGATAGGATAGGTAGGAGAATAAACAGATTGGTTTCAACGTCAAATGTTTGTATATTATGTGATCAGGGAAGAGGAACGGTCTCAACTTGTAATATTTGCTCATCTAGTTTCCATTATAGTTGTTTAGGTCAAATCAGTTCAGATGATTTTTGGACTTGTCCAATATGTGAAAATGAACAAAGAGCCATTGATAGACCAAGTAGATTTAGAAGATCAAGAAACAGTGCAATTACAAATAGAGTATATAATCAGTATAAAGATCAAGTCATGCAAATAATCAATGAATCTGCAATTAAGGAAGTTAGTGAAGCTAATGAACCAATGTCAATTGAAGAACAACAATCTTGGAGATATCTTGAAATGACAAAGACTCAGGAAAATGACTCAAACCATGTCACAGAACAACAAGTTTTAGTAAAAACTGAAAATACGAAGATGGAAATTAACAAGTTCAAAAAACCATCAAGAAGTAAACCAAGAAGACAACACTCACAACAACATAATACTCAAATTCTTCCAGTTCCTGGTAATTCAGAATCTTTACTCAATAAAATAATAGGACAGATGAAGGAAAACAGACCAAAACTACCAATAAGTTCCTCAAATTCACCCACTAAATCCTTCACATCATCATCATCATCATCATCATCATCTTTAAGAACTCAGACTTCACCATTATTAACATATTCATCATCACAATCTTCAACCAGTTTGGCAAATAGCTTTCCCTCTTTATCACCAGCTCTGGAATCTTTAGCATTAGAAGACACTAACACAAAATCTGTTTCAGCGGACTCAGTATCATCAACTCCTGAATTAAGCTTTGAACAAAAATTAACGCTTCAAGAAATAGTACGATCAAAATTAAGACCCATTTATCAAAAAGGCAATATCAATGATTTTCAATACACTCTGATCAATAAGAGTGTGAGTCATGTTTTATATGATGTGTTCATTAATGATTCTGATCCAACAAACCTCGAATCTGTTGCTGAAATGCACATTGCTCAACAAATTCTAAATTTATGAATTTATGAAAAGATAATCTCATCAATGTTACCTGTAGAAGAGATTAATTAAACTACGTCAATGTAAATTTCCAATATTTATCTCTTTTAATAATGTGTAGTCGATCCAATTATTCTTATAGCACATTGTGATTCATCTTCTTCGACCTGGTCTTGTTGGTCTACTGAAGACTAAATTAGATTTATAATCATCATTTGATTCAAAAGTTTCAAATTCAGATAACTCAAGTTCAATTGGATCACCAATCTCCAATGATTTCTCAATTGAATTGAATTTAGTCTTGAAATGATTAATCACACCTGATTTATTGGATGCATAAATCATACGTTCTTTAACTTTTGAACCAGATGGACAAGAATAAATGAGATAATTCTTGTTTTTATAACTCAAAAGATTAAATTGTGGATATTCTGAAGAAATTGAACCGATAATATCCTTTGGATTTGAAAATTTGGTTGAATCAGTTAAAAAAATTTCTTCTTTATCTAAATCAATATTGAAAGAGTGTAAATCTCCTTCATTCAATGATAGATCATTAGTGTTTTCATGGAATTTAAAACCAAATTCATTAGAATGACTGACTAATTTCTTTTTACTTAAATTTGAATGTGTTAAAGTATCTTGTTCCAAATCTTTAAGTTTGGCTAATTCTTTTTCTTCATTTGATAACCCTATAGTTGAAGCATTTGAGCTTATTGTTTGAATCCAGTTGGTATAATCAACTTCATCAGCCTCATTCCAGAATAATGTATGACTGAAATATTCTGATCCAAAGTTTCGTATTAAATTATTCTTAGATGAAGCATAAAGCATTTTATCCTTAACAGCAGCATAATCCGGAACATAAGCGATAAAAGTATATAAGTTCTCAGATCCTTCGTTCTTGATTACGATATATTGTGCCGTAGAGTCATCCAATTGGGATTTAAGTGTTTGGATTGACGACTTAATGGTTGAGTCATTAATAATATCTAATAATTCAACAGTTTCATTACTGATATGAGCAGTTAAAATGTCCTTTTTATCAGAAACAAAGTCTTTGAATGATGACAGTAACGTTTCTGTTGGCTGGATCCCTGATTGTGTGGACATGCTGATAAGGCAATTGAGGTACGTGAGGGTTCGATCGGGTAAAGACGTAAGATAGTATTAATTAAGTTATAAATTTGTCGGTATTAATTATTTTGTCTCGGGTGATTTTATTGAGCTTCTTCTAATAATAGAGGAAGAAGAAGACACTTACAAAATTTCAAACTATGGTGAGTTGCTATTCAGTTTTTATAAGGGATTATAAATTTTAAGAGTAGAGAGTATATTTCACGATATTTAGACTCTTTTTTGAAAATTGAGACCCATCAATCCAGTAAGACATAACTTTAAAGATCTAAGTTAATGTGTTCAACCCGACCTTCACCAACATCACCAAAATTAATGTCTTTTTCAGCTCCTGAGTCCTCCTCATGGATATTCCAGACCTTTTTTAGGCTCGATTATCACTTAACAAATCTGAGATGTTGACCGTTTTTAATAAATTAAAATGTCAAAAGACTTACACGATGAAGGAAGAATATAAAAGGCGATTTCAAACTGGGAATAAAGAGCCAAAAGTAGAAGATAAATTTCCTGAGGTCCTTCGCGTTAACTATCAATCAAAATATACAAAGAGCACATAAAAGATGAAAGATTATAATTTATTACTAAATTGACCCATAAACTGTCTCTATTGATTGTAATGTATGTACATATTACGTATTTTCCTGTGTGTCTAATGTGATTTGATAATTCTAGTATGTTGACTACTCTTCAGTTGTAATGTTTAAAGTGTTAATATGTTGAATATATTGTATTTGTGACAGATTCTACTATAGATTCAGTACTTTTTCCGCTAAAAGCTAGTTGATTTCGGCTCGCGAAAATTTCCCAATTAATTATTTGGAAAAGCGTAATAGGATAAAGAACCAAATACACCCTTACATCAAAGAAGCGCCAGTGGTTTAGCGGTAAAATTCAAAGTTGCCATCTTTGAGCCCCCGGTTCGACTCCGGGCTGGCGCAGATATTTTTTTGAGAAATATTTTAAAGTTTAGTAGAGCTTTAGATACTGGAACGAATATTTTATATGAAAACGTAAAAAATTTGAATAGTCACTATTTGACCTGTACAGATAATAAGCACTGAATTTTTTTTCTGTTTATGAATTGTTCAAATGATTTATGTGAATAATAATCTTGCATAACAAGTAACATTACATTGTTTAAGTTCCAAAGATTTCCTTGGGTTGGATGACTACAAGTAATATACTACGTAAAGTGGATTTAATATTTCTCTTCTATATAAATATTTGTCATTAGCTTCATTAAATGGTTTATCAAAAACCTAATTTGATCGATATATTGAATTCTTAATGTAAACTTTCACAAACGGAATCAGAGGGTTTTATATCTAAAGCATAAGATAATCTTCTGAAAAATATTTCAGCAAATGATAATCCTAAGACAACTCCAAAGAAATATAGAACTGAAAAACTCATAACTGCCAACATTAATGCATAACCAACCATAATTGAAACGAATGCTACCAATAATCTAATAAAATCTCTGTAAATACTAGTAACCGAAAAATCGAAAAATTTACCAACTGCAGTTTGTTTTCTTGCTTGATCTCTGGTCATTGAACGAACATGAGTCTGATTTATTGTTTCCTTACCAATATCATCCGAACTTTCAACGTCTGAAGATTTAGCTGATTCAATTTTATTAACTAGATTGAATGAATCATCAGTGAAAATTCTTTGTTCAATGTAAACAGAAAAAAATGACATTCCTCTAAAGAAGAATCCTAAGAAGAATAAGAATACAAATATACCAAATGCTTTACCACCACTCTTTGCTGATAATTGCTCAAAAATGACTGGAACACCTTTATAATTAGTAGTGAAAGCCATGGCCATACCCATCGAATCTGAGCCAGACATATCCATACCAGACATACCTCCTGAGCCAGACATGTCCATACCTGAGCTAGCAGTTGAAGCCATATCCATAGTTGTGGAGGAAGCCATGTCCATAGCAGTGGAAGTTGCTATCATCATGGTCTCCATGGCACCCGAACCCATCATCATCTTGACTGTATTGTTTTGTAAAAATTAATGTAAATAAGGAAAAAACCTTTTGATAATAATGATAATAATCAGTTGAAGTGATTAGATGAAATTATATCAATTTGAACACTGACATACCCAAAAGAAATTGGGATTGGATCGATATTTAAGTCAAATTTTGTTTTATCAGATCTATCTTGAACTTTTATGTGCTCGTCCTAAAAGGGAAAAAAGTGCTCAAAAGTCACGTGAATTTCGAGTCAATTAAAACACAACTGTTATACTAACCAAGTAATTTGATTGGTATCTTGAAAGAGAACTAAAGAGGTTGCATTCATTTTTTAATTGGAGTTGAAACTTGAATCTTGCTGATTGGAATCTTGGATGCTTTTCAGATGTACTTATTGCATTTATCGGACTTGAAATTATTGTACTGTTAAAAGAACAGAAGTTGGTCTTGAATTGTATTGATTTATAACTACAGTCAACAATTATGGTTATTAAACCCTGAAAACTAATTAAATAGAATAATTGATCCATCATTCATAATATTTGCTCGTAGGGTAGTTGAGTAAGTGAGTTTTTTTCACTTTCAGTACTTTCTTAAGAAAAAAACTGCATACAAAACTCAGATCGCACAAAATCTCATTGGTTGTATAGTCAAAATTCGCCTCTATATAGCTTATACTTTCCTAAAACGAAATTGCTCTAATTGGATACGTATACCTCAAATGGACCCAACCAATTGAAAAGTGTGTTAATATTCTTCCTCAATATCATCCACATTAAATGCCATACCACCATCAAAAGCATCATAATCTTCTCCATCGTCAGACATATCTAAATCTTCACCACCTTCTTCAATCAAAAAATCTCCTAGTGAATTGACTATTCTATTAACCTTTTTATTAAGTTTGTCAATTTTTTCGATTTTGGAAGGATCTAAGTGTTTTGGGTATTCGTATTTTAAATCTAATAGATTCGATAAACTATCTGCCATTATTTCAAAAATAGGCGAGTCTGGTAATGAAACTAGATGAACCAATTTATCAACTTTAGTTAATTTGATAGTTTTCAAACCTTTGAACTCCAATTTTTGTAGATTTGGGAAATCATTAATGATTAATCTTGATTTAACTGAGTCATTAATTTCAACTTCATCATGATATGAAGACCTATCAAATAAATTAACATTGATTGTTTGGAGTTTAGGAGCATGGAAATCAATATTCAATCTTAAATCTTCAGGAATATTGATATTCACTTCATATTTGAACGATTTCAAGGCTGGAAATTTCCAATTTTTTAGAAGTGATAAATCAAAATTTTCAAAAATCGACCCAACGATAGTGAAAGTTTCTAAATATTCAAATTTTGATTGATTTAATTTTGAGATTGTATCATATGATGCATTAATAATGGTCAATTCTTTCAAATTTGGGAAATTTTTGTTATTCAAATTCTCTAGACTTTGAAAACTTTCATCAAATGAAATTGATAAATTAGTGACATTTGGTGTATTTAACTTAGGAACTATACCATTAGTATTAGATCTATTTAAATTCAATACTTTCAAATTAGGTAATTCCAAAGCAGATAAATGATTATCTTCTTCATCTTTGAAAGTCGCGATATTTAATGTTTCTATATTAGTTTTAGGAATGTTGGAGTTTGAAAGTAGTGGAACTGCATTATATAGTTCCCAATGTCTAACATCACTAAAACTATCTAAGATCGTTGGATCTTTATCTTCAAATGCGATCAAATCTTCATTGTTTGAACCAATTAGGTTAGTTAATCTAATATGTTTTAGATTTGGGGCATTGAATTTATTAATTTTTGGAAATCCATTCCAGAATTCAATTGTTAATTCATTTAATTTGGGTGCTCCAATTTTATTAATTTGACACGGTTCTTTAGAAGTTGGAGATGGGATTGTTAATAATAACATGTTTTCAATGTTTGTAAAGTTAACGTTTTCAATTTTATAAAAATTTCTTAAATTTGCCCAGATTAAACTTGATGAGTTTATATTCTTCAATTCATATGGTAGTTTTCCAACAGGATCTTCAGTTTCATTCATATTTTCATCATCTTCTTCCCCTTCTTCGACATCTTCATTATATCGATCAATTGTCATGTCTAAAGATGATAATTTTTCGAAATTTAATGAATTTATAACTTGCTGTGAAGATTCTGTAGATATGACTTCTTTCAATTTTGGTGCATTTAACTCACCTTGATTATCAATAAACTTAACTCTTTGTAACATAATTGTGGTCAAATTGGGGAATAGTAAATTAGTTGGATCGATTTTACCCTTTATGGAAAAACCTTTAATGTTCTTATAAACAATAACTCTTAAGTTTAAACCATCAATCAAATGAGAAAAAGTATGATTTGGATTAAGGTTTTCATTTAAAACTCCTTGATCACCTTCAAATTCATCATATATGTCATCTTCCTCAACATGTGATACATTTTCCAAAGATTTTGATAATAATACAATAATACCATAAGAATTTTGAAATTTACGTTTAAACTCATCCACGTTCAACTCATCCCAATTCAAAATCTCGATCAAGTAAAACGTAGCACCGTCTTCATCTGTGTTCTTGACTCTGTGTAACGAAGAACGGCTGAATTTACTTTTAGCGTTAAATTTGAAATACTTTAATGGTTGTACATGATCTGTAATTATTTGAAATTTATCTTTGATTTGTTTGAAGTCTTCAGCTCCTATTAAAGACTCTAATGTTTTAAAATCTTGACATTCATAGAGTCTTGCAATTAGATTTGGTGCAATCGAGGACGATTTACCCATGATATTTAATGTAATTGGGTGTAGTTTAAGTATATTCAGAAATGAATACAAATATTCTTAAAAGTTTTCATTTCAAAAAACTAATATAAAAATTACCATTAAAAAGTCGTTAATAATTTATGACACTGCTAGCTAATAATGGATCCATTCATTGAACAAACTTCAGTACAACTCAATTAATCAAAATATAATTTATATGCAAACAGTTGATATATAAAAATAACCAAATATAATTAATGAAAGTGAAAAGTAAAACAAAAAATGTCTTTTAAAAGGCATCTAAATCAATTTACAAAAATAGTTGAATATATAAGAATGTACATATAACTAAAATAATACTTTAAACAGAAGCTAGTTTCTTCTTGGACAATAATTTCTAATATATACATTTATCATGCCAAATATCAAATACTTCATTTCATTTCACCATTTCTTTCTTTCTTCTCTCTTTCACCTTCCTCTCTCTTTCATAAATATGATGTTAAAAAACAACTAAAAGGAAAGAACTTTAATTACCTCCCTTCTAAAGATATAATTCAACCTTTCTCTCTCTCTCCTTCAAAAAACTTTCATCTGATTAATAAAAAATCACTAAAAATATAAATCTTTGTCATAAAAAGAGTAACAAAAATCAATAGAAACTAAAACAATATAATAAAAAAACAACAAAAAAACACCAATCTAATGATATTATGAAGATTTTCCCAAATCTATTTTATGATTTAAATTTCTCTAATTTTTTGGTGGGTTGAATGTAATTTTTCTGGTTTTAATACCAGCCCATTTGAATTTCTTAACATAAATGGAAACTAAGTATAATGAAGATAAGACAATGATAGCTTTCAAACCTAATCTTTTTCTTTCATCATGTTCTGGTTCAGAAGCCCAGTTTAAGAAAATTGAAACATCTTTAGCCATTTGAGAAGTGGTGGCTGGGGTACCATCTTCGTATTCGACCAAATCATCGAATAAAACTCTACCCATAGCAATAGCACCACCTGGGAAATATGGGTTATAGTTAGAACCTGGTGGTAAGACAACACCTGCTGGTGGTTCTTCTGGGTAACCAGTTAATAAGGCAAAAATGTAATCGGCAGCACCATGTCTAGCTTTGACGATTAATGATAAATCAGGTGGTAAAGCACCTTGGTTGGCAGCTCTAGCAGCTTGTTCATTAGCATATGGACCCGGAATGTAATCAGCTAATTTACCTGGTCTCTTTCTTGGGTTACCTTGGTCATCAGGTTCATCATCATATTCGAATTCTTCAGCCATGGCTCTAACTTCACTGTTTGAATGAGAGACACCAACTAAAGTTCTCCAAGCGACTCTGTCTAAAGAATGACAAGCAGCACAAACTTCACGATAAACTTGGTAACCTCTTCTGATGGAAGCATGATCAAAGGTATCAAACATACCGTTGTGGGACCAGCCGTAAGCTGGAGGATGTAAACCATGCTCAGCAGCGGTCATAGCATCGGCAAAGATGGAATCTTCGTATAATAAATAAGAAGCAGTTAAACCAGAAGCAGCAACACCACCAACGATAGCTTTTTTAGCTAAAGTGGTTGGTTCTGCTTGTTTAGCAGCAGTGGAAAAATGTTTCTGTTGAAAGTTAGTACATCAGTTCTAATAGTTTAAGCACATTTACTATATCCAAAATCAAATACTCTCTCAATCACTCGATTTTTAACCAAAATATATAACATGATAATTACTTGCAGTAATTTGATGTTTTGAAGCTGGGAAAAAAGACCAGCTTAGTGGAGAAGTACTCAGAGGTGAATGGTATAAGATTAATAGATGAGTTGCTTGAATACAAGTATAATTTGGAAGATTTTTTGAAGTGATGAAATTAACTGGCCAATCATCGTTGAGCTAACAACAACTTATTTTCTCGAGGATTTTTGAAATAACGAAAAAAGCAGATTGAATTGAGAGATTGAATGATGGTAAAAGGGCTGTAAGTGGATGAAGTGGACATACTATGTTTGATCTAACAGAGGATCTGAATGATGAGAACATTGTGAAAATGGATTGATCTGGAGACCTTTTTAGAATTTAATAGAAAGAATTATTGATTTTTTTCAGGTTGATTTTTTTGATTTTTTTTTTTTCCTTCATAAAACTCTGTAGAGATTTTGGATTTTGTAAAGAAAAAAACATTTTTTTTGTTCTGATTCTTTTTAACGAGATTTTTATTGGCTGAAATTTAGTGCTGCGCGCGAATATTTCTGCTTTCGGATGAGTAGCGATTACATCATCATGATATAAGCAATTACATAAGAGCTTATGTCAGCAGATCAAGACATCCAGACATCTCTGTTATTTTTCATAAATTACGCGACATCTGTAAACAACGTTAGTGCTATCACCACACAACACGCTCCACAGTTATGCCAGAAAGCGATATTTTCAAGACACAGTTCGATGTAAGAACTTCATTCATCTCCCTTGTGGACCATCTACCCGCTGAAATCATAAGGAAACTATGGCTGATCCAAACATTAGACATCAACTATACAAAGATTAAAGAACAGTTAAACACAAGTCTTATACGGCTACAAGACGCCCAGTCCACTAAAGCGGAAACAGCTAATATAATTCACCAGGTTTTGTCACTCACTGCACAGTTAACCAAACTGAGACAAGAATCATTAGCTGAAGCCAAATCAATAAGTGCATCTATCAAATTGGCTAAGTTCAGACTAGATAACCAACACCAACAACTTGAAAATGATCATCAAATATATCTTAATGAAACTGAAATGCGGGATAACCTAGCTAATTACTCAAAGAGGACTAATAAAAGGACTTGCTCAACTTCAATTTCAAATCCAAAAAAGATCACTCTGAAATTTAATTTAAAGAAGTCATCATCACCTACATTAGAAGCACCACAAAAGAATAAAATATCCAAAGAAACCCCTAAGAAAAATCTTATTAGAATAACAGTTCCTAACTCATCATCGAAATCAGCCAACTCAACTCCAAAATCAACATCAAACCTGAAATCAACATCAAAGATGAAGTCAAAACTAACACAAAAGATAAAATCAAAACCTATACAGAAACAAGAACCTTCTGAACCATTATATTGTATTTGCAACAGAGAAAGTTTTGGTGATATGGTTGCTTGTGATGCACCAGATTGTGCAAAAGAATGGTTTCATTATGCATGTGTTGGTCTAGTTAGGGCACCTAGAGGAAAATGGATTTGTCCTCTTTGTCAAAAGAAAAATCTTTGAACTTTAAACATTATTATTTATTAGTATAGTATATGCAGAAATTATTCATTTGTGATTATATAGTGTCAATCTAGTCTTCCCAAATTGAATCTTCAAAGAAATATAACCAACTCAATCCAAACCAACTAAAAATAACCCCAATTGCACAATATACACTATATATCATTAATCCAACAAACTCAAATTTTTTTAAGAATAAATATTTCATTTTGAACAAATCTATTAATAAAACGATCCAAACCATTGGGATCAATAAAAATATATAAATTATTGAAAGTCTATCAATTAGAAAAACTCTGTTTCTAGAAGTGCTCGTCTTTGAAACTTCTTTAAATGATAACGAATAAATAACAAACCAAATGAAAGTATATAATTGTTTAATCAGGTTTTGATTTGGTAATAAGGGGAATAAACTTACATATCCAGAACTTGCTAAAATTAAAAAACAATTTAATAATCTCTTTTCATCAATCAAAAATGTGAATGGTATAATGACTAACATTATTGCCTTTTCATGAACATGCCATCCGAATAAGAATGATGCATATGCGTTCAATGTTAAACAACCAATAAATCTTTTGAAACTTGGTTTATACAATAACGGTAATATTGATAGAATATCATAAAATAAAGTCAACAAAAATGTAACTCTTGGTGAGATATCTGGTAATATAACGAAAAATACATCTTGAACTAAACCTCTTGTGCCTGTGTTACCAATTTTTGATAATTTCAAATTGATTGATGAAATTGAAGGAATTGGTAGATTAAACCTTGAGATTGAATTGTTTAAAAATGGAACTTTAAGAATTGTAAGTAGAACTTTATCTAAAAATGAATAAACTGCCCATATATTAGGAGCCCAGTAAGCATGCGTTAAACCTCTTGAAAATGGAAACAATCTTGCAATTAAATTAGGTATAACACCATAATAAACAAATGGTGCCAATGCAATAGTGAAAGTAATGATAACGATAGAACCCAATCTGAATAAATTATTCCACTTGATAAATTTCATTGGAGTCTTCCATTGTTGAACGTCTAGAACTTCCGTTCTTAAAAGATAAACAAATATAGCAGGTGCTAAATATAAGAAGATATGTTTAAAACATAATAATATAGCAAATAATAAAGCCACTAAATAATTTTGCTTTAATTTAGCACATAAAATTATCCCAACTAGTATACCAAACATCATACCATTATATTGGAAATGAATATGATCAACCATTAATAAACCTGGTGATAAAGCTAATGAACTTGCAATTATGAAACTTAATGTTTTATCACCACTTAGATTAATATAAGTTTGTAAAGTTGCAAATAATAGAATTTCGGTGATTATGACTGTACTTCTTTGAAATATAACAGTTGCCCAGCCATATTGACCGACTTCAACTATATCTAAACAGCCATCATCTTGTACAATCTTTGGGACAAACTGTGATAAGAACCATTCAAAATATGCGAAAAATGGAGGATAATCTAACGTCCATTGACTAGTTTTTTCAAGGTACCAGTCCTTCAATGGTAGTTTATTGGTTATAGCCAGCCAATTTCTATGAACATCGAAGTCAGTGGAGTGATACGTATCAAATAATAAAACCTTTAATACGGTACCAGCTACCCAAGCGTTCCATAGTGAGAAATTCCTAGTTTGTTTCGGTTTGAGTTCCTTCTTTTGGTCAATGACAGAAACTGGTGAGTCTTTCTTCACTTTATTCGCTTTCTTTTGCCTATTCTTCAATTCAGACATCGTTTCTTCCCTTCTGTTCGACTCTGCTGTATTGAAGTTTGAGGTCTGTTTGTTTACATAATCGAAAATTAAAAATTAATGACCAGATTCATCATTCGCGAACTTCTTTTAACACCTCCCTCGATTTAAATACGTATTTCAACCTTTAATTGACGCTTATTGTTGGTTTATTCAAAAAAATGGCCGACCACGATCCATTAGAAGCATCACACTGGGATGATGTACTATCTGCCAACCCTTCAGGCACAAAATTTGGTGATTTGGAGGCAAGTATCGCCAATGAATTGTCTACTACTTTCGCAAATACTGTTGTTGAAGATAACGAAGTTGAAGAAGAAATTTCACATGAATCACCAAAACAACATCCTATCGAACAAGAAAACGATGGTGTTAAAGATGAAGAAGAAGCCAAAGAAACAAATCCTTACAATACCGGTGAAATCCACGCTGAAGATGATCTACAACCGAAAACTCCATCTGTTGAACAAAAAGATACAACTGATTTATTCTCAACTTTAACTGAGGGAACTAAAGACAATGAATTCAAGAAAGAAACAGTTATCTCTCCCAAACCAGAAGATCCATTATTTAATGAGACTTTAGGCAGCAAAAATTCAATATTACCATCAGTTGAACTTAATTATGGGGAAGGAAATAAAGATCAATCAATTGATTCTAAAACAGCATCACCTAATAGGCTACGCCGTCAAAATGTATATAGAGCCCCAAGATTCCGTCGTAATAAGAAAGATACTGAATTACTTTGTGGATCTGAAACAAAAACAGATTCAAATGATCCATTAGGTCCATTAGGTACAATTAAAGATGATGAAGAAGCACCTTCAGATGGAACAAAAATAGAATCAGCAACTGAGAAATTATTGAAAAAATCAGAGACTCCATTGTTTGAAATCAATAGAACTCCATTATCACCAATCAAACACGTTCAAACACAACATCAAGAAGAACAAATAGAAGAAGAACAAACCCAAACACAAGCTCCAAGCGAACAAAAATCTCAATTTCATATCACTGTTGGTGATCCAACTAAAGTTGGAGACTTAACAAGTGCTCATATAGTGTACAATGTCCATACAAAATCTGATTCTGATTTATTATATAACAAAGATACCGTTGTTTCAAGAAGATATAGAGATTTCAGATGGTTGTACCGTCAATTACAACACACACATCCAGGTAGAATCATCCCACCACCACCTGAGAAGCAAGCTGTTGGTAGATTCAATCAAGATTTCATTGAAGGAAGAAGATTTGCACTGGAGAGAATGTTGATTAAAATATCTCAAAATTTCCATTTACAACATGATCCCGATTTTATAATGTTTCTACAAAGTGAAAGATTCTCTTCAGAAGCAAGGGAACATGAAAAGGCGCTAGGTATAAATTCGACATTTACTGATAATGATTATAATGAAGGTAGTAATAGTTCTGGAGGATTTTTAAGTTCGATTGGTGGTGCATTCTCATTTACTCCAAAGATTGTTGAACCTGATGAATATTTCAAAGATAAAAAATCTTATATTGAGGCATTAGATCAAGAATTGAAGGCCTTTGTAAGAAATCTTGAAACTGTTGTTATACAAAGACAAGATTTAGCAACTGTAACTGAAGAATTTTCAAATATAATTGCAACATTAGCAGATTTAGAGGTTTCCAAATTGACCAGTCAACTATTTCAAGAGTTTTCAAATACGCAGTTAAAGATTAAAGATTTATTAGATAGATTATCATTACAAGATATGTTAACACTAGGAGCAACATTAAATGAATATCAGAGAGTTATCACTAGTATTAAAGCCGTCTTTGAACAAAGAGATAAAATCTTATTATCGTTATCAAAATCTGAAACAGATTTAAAGAAAAAACAAAGTTCTTACGATAAAAACTTTCAATATAATAGAACTCAAACTGATAAATTAGAGTTATTAAAGAATGAATTAACCACATTAGAGACTAAAAATAAAACAACAAAAGAAAGATATCAAACGATAAGTAAAGTTATAATTGAAGAGTTAAAAGCTTTTGAATTTCAAAAGATTCAAGATTTTAGAAATTCAATCGAAATTTTTTTAGAAAGTACAATTGAAAGCCAAAAAGAAGCTGTTGAATTATGGGAATCTTTTTATAACTCAAATTTGAACATTGATGATTCTGAGGACACTAGCAATTCAAATTTAAGTGGAACTTAGTGGAACTTCTGCTGTTTAAGAGAATGAAAAAACGATAATACAAAAAAAGTCCTAACAGATCTACATGTAATGAAAATTTTATAACGAATTACTCTGTTATTCATAAACGTGAATTAATGGAATATATATATATGTGCAATTTTATATTAAATGTTATTCTCCATTTCTTTTTCAGCTTGTTGTTTCTCAGCTATAAATGCTCTATTCAATCTACCGATTAATTGTTCTTGATCACCAATTTCCTTGAATTTATTGATCATCGAATCAAATGCAAACGCAAATCTAGCATTAATCCTAATATCTCTTGAGATTGAAGGTAATTTTGGATATCTTTGACTGAAATGAGTTAAAATTAATTTCTCTGTATTCATTTCATTTGAAATTTCAATAGCTTCATTGATTGTAGAGTGGCGTTTCTTTTTGGCTTCTGCTAGTAAATCATTTTCTAAAGTTGCTTCATGAATTAACAAATGGGAGTCTCTACCTATATTTTGGGCAAACATGTAACTGTTCGGTCTTGTATCACCAGAATATGAAACTTTGAAATCTTCATAGGGACTTAATCTAAAAGTGATCGAACAACAATAAGCCCAATCACAATGAATAGCACGGCATGTGCTGAATTTTTTGATATTTATATCGTTAAACAATAAATCGATAGCATCTTGATCTCTGTGTGGTTTCGCAAACTCTTTTGATTCAATATTTTCACTTAAGAAATCAGAAAATGGAATTGATTTAGTTTCAAATCTTCTTTTCCCTGATAAAAATTCTTCACAACTAACGTACGATAATCTATTAAATGGGTTAATGCCAGTTTCAAACCTTAACCATTCTTCAACAAAGGTGTTGTATCGCCAAGGTGTAACTAGATGAAGTTTTTTATTATTGTGTTGATTATGTTCTAACCACCCTTTAATGATTGATATTATACCTAAATGATGATCAGCATGTAAATGACTTAAATAAATCAAGTTTAACTCATCGAAGAATTTTGCAACTCTTTCCTTACCAATAGTTCTATAAATTGTACCAATTGTATTTTCACCAGCGTCTAATAGAACTGACTTGAAATGAAATGTACCATCCTCATTTTTGAAAGGTAATCTAACTAGTGTTGAAACAACATTTCTATATTTAGATGGTAATGCACTACCTGTACCAAAAGTTATAGTTTCGACTTGATCTTTCAAAGATTCATCAGGATTAATTTTCTCAGCACACACTGAAGTCAAATCTAATGTGGTTTCCTTGGAAGCTGAATCTCTAAAATCTAATGGCGCAACTACTTTATTATAAATTTTTTCCCAATCTTCATCGAATCTCAATGAAATTCCTGATTCATCTAATGTGACTGAATTTCTAACTGAAGCAATTGAACATTCAATGGTTGAAGTTGAGCCTTGTACAAGAATATTGACGTTTGAAAGTCCCTCTGGTTTAATTTTGATAGCTTTTGAGGAACAAGGTAGATTGAAATGAGTTGGTTGTAATGATTTCAATTTTAAAGTGATATTGGCAGAAGACTTGAATACGATTGAATCTGGACAATATAATGGGTGAGAAATATTATGAGAACATTCATCACCAAATGATTTGATAAATTCAAGATATCTTTCACTAAATGGTTCCACATCTTCACCTAAGAAATGATAGATTAAACTTGTCTTTTCTTCCCATTTGTAATTCAAAGCAGAATCCAAATATGAAGCATTGGGTATATCAATTATTAGAATGTTATCAAAGACCCTTGATTCTGCTAAAACTTGATCAGGTTTAATAACAGTTCCATCTTTTAAAGTGACTTCTTTACCTGAAGCTAAATCACCACGAATACGACCATTTGGAACACCTAACTCGACAGCTTTTTCAACAGAGAATTTACCTCTAACACCATTAATTTTAATTGAGTAACAAGTTGAAGTTTGAACTGGTCTGATATTTGGTAAATTGACATGAATATATGGATCTGAAAGTTTTGGATCATGAGCTTGTTCAATATTTTCGTTTCCTTCTTCTTCTGCATAGGTGTTCTTAACATCTAATGGAAACATTCTTGAAACCATATGTTTCAATTTAGCACTGATTGTTGGATTAAACGACTCTGGAACTTCATTATTTTGTGTTAAAATAACAGATTTAACTTCCATTAGATGATTTTTATAAACTTCTTCATGTTGAATAATACTAGTGTTAAGATTAATCCCAAATCTGAAAACGAAAGATCTCCATGTTGAAATAGCATAATCTAAATAACTATTACCATAGATCAAATTCAACTTCTTTTTACCTTGATCACTAATTGTTAAAATCAAACCAGGTAAACCACCCAAAGTCTCCCAATTTAATTCACCAGTCATGAAAATACCATCAACTTTACTAATTTTAGTCTTAGTTTCAGTAACTGCTCTTTGAAGACCCTCAGGGACATTACCAAAGATAAAACGTTCACCGGTTGCATTATGTAGTATAATGGCTGGTTTTTTGGTATCACTAGTTGGATGTGTTAATGCAGTAAATGGAAACATTCTTACAATAGTTTTTTCAATTCTATCACTTCTAAAACCTCTATTTTGAAGGTTATGTTTAGGTTTGTTATAGGGTTTATGATTATTATTATGATGATGTTGTTTTTGATTGTTTCTATAAGTTTTACTAGCAATCTCCTCCTGTTCAGGTATAATGGATTCAGCAATTGGTTGTGGCTTGGGTTGTATTGGTTCTTTCTTTCTAGGAACTGGTTTTGATGTTCGAATGTATAATGATCTGGAGGTATTCACGGAAAGCCGCGCCGTGATTGAAAGGTTTCTAGTAGCCAGCAGCTTGGAAAAGTTCTTCTATTGATATAGAAGAAGTTTAATTGGCGATAGGACTATATTATTCAAGATTGTGTCAAAGATCGAAGCTCATCGAGTAAAATTTTCATGTTGAAGAAAACACCGCGAAATTTACAAGCTTTGTGTGTCGTTTGTTAACTATTATGAAATTGTGTCATTATTTAAGGTGTGCGGATGCGTGTTTGTACAGACTCTGCCAGATGAAAGCTTCACTCAGTAACAGCTCGATGTCTTTTGTGGTCCAGTCTTTTGTTGGGAGATTTTGCAAAAACATCATGATATCTTGAAACTCCATTTGTTTTAATTCATCACTCCATTTAACTAAAAATGCTGCACAAACATAGACATGGAACTCACTAAACCCATTGACCTCACAGAGGTAAGTATCCCACATTCTGATTGTATTTTTAACACTCAATTCCCTCATTAATAAACAATTCATCCATCTAAAAGAAAATTGAATAAATTCAACATTTTCATTTTCCAAATGTGCGTATAAGTCAGCATCTATTCTATTTATTAACTCCTTTAATTCACTTACTTGTCTCAAAATACCAGGTTGTGCATGGATATAATTATCTTGGATACCTTCCAATAGTTTAGTTAAACACCAAAAAGTATCAGCTTCAACAGCATCCATAACATCCTTTGGAACAACTTTAGGATCAAATTCTTCAATTTTAACATTGACATTAACATAAGAACTTAAAAAAGTTTGGTAGAATGGGGTTGCTAAATCATTTATACCTTGAACATAACCAGATGCAGGATGCCTAACAGCCCAAAGATATAATATCCTTTCTAAAGATCTCTGTGTAGTTTCAAACCCATAGAGTGGAATTCTTGGATTAGTTCTAGGGATATCAATCTCAATTTGATGCCATGTTGTTTGATCTTTGTCTTTATTGAAAACTTGGTCAATGCCATCTAAATATTCTTTTCTCTTTTTAGACAATTGAGCGACTCTTCTATCTGAATTAGTGGGTAGGTAACCTAACAAGATTTGCCAACTTATTGGTCGAAGTTCATAAGGTATACCATTCCATGCAAGTTTTTTCAAATTATTCAAATCAACATTCGGCTCTTGAATCAATTTTTTAAATCTATTAAACCTTGAGATCAATGCGTTCATTTCTTCCAATTCTTTATTTGATTCGTTTTCTTGTGCAATATGAGGCCCATATAAGGAATATAATGAATTTGATGGATCCGAAACAATACCATCAACATGATTTTTCATACCTGATGAACCATTATCATGTTTAAGCTTTGGATATTCAAGCGATTTACTTGGTTTATTTTCCAAAAACTTTGGTGCTGATACAGTTGAGACCAAACCTTGTTCAACATCTGCATCCCAATCATCATCAAGATCTGTATATACATCACCAGAGTTTCTAGGTGATGATTTACGAGACTCAAATTTAGCAGTGTGAGTCTTTTTATTTTTGGATTTTGTTGAAACTGGTGGAAGGTTTATGCTTGTTGAAGATTCATTACTTATACCCAAATGTGAAAACCCTGTACCAACCGTCTTCATATGATCATCAGCTACAACTGATTTCTTAGATTTTTCTTTAAATGCATGAGATATAGTCCTTAATAAAGATGGGGCAGAGTGAATTGAATTACCCTTACCACCACCTTCTTCAAATAAGAATTCATTTTGTTCTATTGTGATAGTTAGTATAAATCAAGTGTCACATGTGATGAGATTCAGATACGTACGAAGTTGAACCATTTCCTGGAGATCGTAGTTAGTACATATGAAAGATGAATTTCATGAGAATGTGATGTAACATACTGGCTGATCATATTTGCTTTTGGATCTGCCCATTAACACGGTTATAATTTCAAATTGAGAGCTATTAGTGAGTGAGTATGAGTTAAACGAGACACAGTTAATTTCTATTGAAAAAACAGCAAATTTGAAGGTTGAAAAGGGCAAGAATGAAAAGAGTGGGTAAATATTGAAGAAGAATTGAGTTATTAAGAGGGATTAAAGGACTCAAAGTCTTAATTCAGTGCAAATTCTCTCTGTTTTGATGCGATTTCAGTCCACATCAGAACAAATTCGAACGAAATGAAAATATCAAAAGTCACCCGGAAAGGAAAAAATCACAGAAAACATCCTTATTGAGAAGTTACTTAATACGGAAAGGTTAAGAGCGATTCAGATTTTGGAGTCAAAAAAAGTGTTTCTTTTTTTTAATTAGAATTTAATTAATTTGGCACAAAATTAGTTTAAAATTGAATAAACTGAATAATTTTATAATCTTAAACTATTCAAAGCATTCCTTGTCGAATATTTCAACAGTTTCCTTTCAATTCGTCTAATTTCACTATGTCAGATTCAACTCAGCATACTTCTGTCGGTAGAACCATCTTAGCTTCAAACATCGCTAAGCCTTTCATTAAAGAAGTTGAAGATGGTGTTAAAGCTCTAGGTAGATCTCCAAAATTAGTTGGATTTTTAGCAAATGATGATCCTGCTGCCCAAATGTACGCTGATTGGACCGGTAAAACTTCTGAATCTCTAGGGTTCACTTACGAACTAAGAGTCGTTGGCAAAGAAGACTTAGAAGAATCAATTATTGATGCTAATGAAGATGAAACTGTTGACGGTATCATGGTTTATTTCCCAGTTTTTGGGGACAGACAAGATCAATATTTACAGCAGGTTGTCTCAATGGACAAGGATGTTGAAGGTTTAAATCATAAATTTATTCAAAATATGTACCATAATGTTAGATTTCTAGATGCAGCTAAAACTCAAAAATCTATCTTACCATGTACCCCATTAGCTATTGTTAAGATTATTGAATATTTAGGTGTTTATAACACTTTATTAGACTATGGTAACAGACTATATGGTAAACAAGTGTTAATTGTTAACAGATCGGAAATTGTTGGGCGTCCTCTTGCTGCTTTATTAGCTAATGATGGTGCAGTTGTTTATTCTGCTGATATTGATAACATTCAAAAATTCACTAGGGGTGAAGGCTTACATTTAAAAAGACATAAAGTTGAAGACATTAAAATTTCTATCGAAGAAGCTGCTAAAAATGCAGATGTTATCATCACAGGTGTTCCATCCCCAGCTTACAAATTTCCAAATGAATTAGTTAAAGAAGGTGCCGTTTGTATTAATTTCTCATCCGAAAGAAATTTTGATGCTAGTGTCAAAGAAAAAGCTAGTTTATATGTTCCAATGACTGGTAAAGTCACAATTGCTATGTTATTAAGAAATTTATTGAGATTGATTGATAACAAAGCCATCAGATCTTCAGCTTAGATTATTTAGAAGGGTGTGTGTGTTTTGTTCAGTTCAGGTGTATTCAAAGAGTTTGTAAAAAGAGAAGATTAATCCTCATATCAATTAGGGGATGGCATATATATTCGTCATATATTTTAATTCAATAGAAATTATTCATCAAAAAATTAAGATGTATTCAATATGATTAATAAACCCAAATAATTTATTATTTTATTTTTCATACTATTATACACTTAACATGCTTTTGAGATGAGATGCTTAATTTTTAGCTTTCTTAGCAGCTGGTTCATCGTCATAAACTTTATCATCAAAATCGTCATCAACTTGATCATATCTTTTCTTCAAACCTTTCATCTTTCTGGTTTGTAATAAGTTCAAATCTTGTTTACCAACATGGACTCTACCAATCTTATCACCGACAATATCAGTTTCAACATTCTTGACAGTTTTAGCTTCTAATTGTTTAGGTCTTCTCATAGCTTCTTTTTCCATTTCTGGAGATGGAGATTCGTATCTACCAATGGTAAAATCTAATCTTGGTCCAATTTCAGCTAATTCAACCCTTGGAACCTTTTGATTACTTCTGAAGGTTTGTAGTTTATAGACTCTAAAGTTAACGATTGGTAAAGGTAAACCTTCTTCAAAATCACTTGCTGTAATTGATATTATGTGTTGTAAACCTGCGACATCAAGTAGATTAGTCTTTTCACCAGTGAAGAAATCTAAGAATAATGATTTAATTTGTTTATAAACTGGATGAGAATCGAAAACGTCCCCATTAAAAGTAAACATTGGTTTCAACCCAACATCAACGGTATTTTTCTTGAAATCTTTGAATAGTTTAAAATCTTCCAAAACCAATAATTCAATCATATCATAGATTTTATAACCAAAGGTTCTAACAAAGGTTAAGTTGTTTTTTCTTTTTTTATTGTTACTTGTAAAGACTAATAATGAAGTATCATTTTTTTCACTGAAGAATTCTAAGTTTGAAGCATCTTCAAATGGTTTTATATCGTTTTTTTTAGAAAATCTTTTGATATCTGGTTTCTTCAAAGCACTTAAATCAACTGTAATATCATGTAAAGCTTTGTTACTGGTAGCACCGGGAACGAAAAGAGCTTGTTTAGTATTTTCATTTAATTTTGATTCTTTATTCTTCATCACTCTCTTCGAACGAGCATTTTTTGGGACTCTGTTATAGTTAGCATTTGAAATTTATAGAAAGATAGTGGATATCGCAGTGAAAACATACACAGATCTAATCATCTTTGAATATTTTAATCTGATTTGGATTGTCCTCTTTCTAAATCTCTGCCTGAAAAATTTATTTTTTTTTAAAAAAAATTCTGCGATGAGCTTAAGTTGAATTCCGACCTTCTCGTGACCGTCACATGACTTAAGCCCCGGTGAGTCCCGGATTTCATTTTTTTTTGTTTTCAATATTTTCTAAACTGAAAAACAAAATTATATTAAATTGGTGAAATACTATTAAATAATCCATTGGTTAGTCTGTTTAATCACCCAGAAAGCTCAAATCGCAAATATTTCCAATGATGTCTAATGGAACTTCATTTTCAGCAAAAAAATCTGGAAATGGGTTTGTTGCTCGTGGTTCTAGTTTAACTAATCAACTAGAAGTCAGATCTGAAGATCAATCATCAAATGGGTTAAAAAATCAACATAAGAACTCCCAATTCACTAATGTTTCATCTGAACTAACCCGAAATTCAAGATATGTTGTTTCAAAGATGGTGGCCATTCCAACCATTCTATCAAATGAACATCCAGACCAAACTTTGAATGGTTCAACTGACGAATCATCAAGTTATGCTGTTTTAACAGCTGGCGAGAATGTTTCCACTTGGAACTACAACTCAGTTGATAGTATCCCAACCACAGTTCAAATACCGGGAATACCATCAAATAATGGGTTTGCTCCTCTAGCTTTGTTAGTTTCACCAAGCGCAGGATCAACAGAACCTGGTATTGTTACAATTAACACTCATTCTGGACATGTTAAATTCTATGAAAATGTTGCAATTGTTTCATCAATAGGATTATTACAACATCATAAAGGTATCGAAAACACTATTAAATTGCATGATAGGGAAATCATTACAATTGCTGAAAATATTGAACCTGCTGGTATCCTATTAACCACAAATCAAGGTAGAGTGGTATTAATATGTTTGAGAGATTTTGCTGGTAGACCAAACATCAAAATAATTGATATTATTAGAAGACAAACAGGTTTTTTCAGTAGTATTCTTGATAGTTCTAGACAAATTGTTTCCATCAAAGCAGGTGCTATATTAGGTCAAGGTGAACGTATTGTTACATTGATTACTAAAGGCGGCGATTTCCAAATATTATCTTGTTCAAGCGATGGTCAATTTAAACAGATCTTCCATAGTGAATTGAATGATTCGCTAACTAATTCCATAGTCGAATTATATCCTTCAGCTGCTAGTAATTTAGAAGTTCTTGATTTAGCTTTATTACCAAATTTTGATAACAGCGATGTTTTCTTAGTATTAACATCAGTTTCAAATGGAGCTAATGAAACCCTATATATTTTATTTACAATCAAAAAAGAGGAGGATCATTTATCAATATTTTCAGCTTATAAATTAAATACGTTCACAACTCCATACATTCAATATCCAAAATTATACGTTCCATCTCCAGGTTCAATTGCCTTTGTCGTTTTTGACCATTGTGTTGTTTTGGCTGAGCTAGTCACCAGATTAGACCACACGTTAAATTTGAAACGTAAATGGGAAGACATTGTGTCATTCCGTTCTGATGTTAATATAATTGGTAGTGGATTTGAAAATCTTAAAAAAAATACAGAAAAAGATCAAATTACACAATTGCCGTCAGTTTTTGTCTTTATTCCAGGAAGCGGGATAATTAAAATCGAAGCATTACAATCCGAAGAACAGAACAATTCTGCTTTTAAAACAAACGCTTCATTTTTGAAATCTCATATTGAACAAGGTGTATTTTATGGTGAAATTAACCAAAATCCAATTCATTTTGATATGCCAGAAACTATCCTCATACCACCTGCTGAAATTGAAAATGATTTAATTCAAATCTCTGAAGAAATTCTATTATCAAATTCTCCATATTTACCACCAAGATTGAGTTCATTATCAGATCATCTAAAACTACGTCAAGAGAAATTAGAAAAACTATTATATTTTGCAATCACAAACTTTAAGGATAAAGTTTCTCATGAAGTATTTCTGGAATTATTAACAAGTTTACAAAAAATTACAGCTGCTGTAAGTCTAGAAATGATTATCTCTGGTGCTTCTGAAAATAATCAACCTGAAATTGTCTCATTATTTGAAAAATCACTAAAGGTTCTAAATTCAGACCTAACTGGTTTCTTTTTAAATGGATTGAACTCTTTAAATAAATTACTTGCTTCATTCTTCAAAGAATTGAATAACGCTACTGATCTACACAAAACTGCTGCTCAAATAGTAACAATCATATTCAGTCCAGTTTTAGAATTAGAAAAATCATTTAGATATGATATTTTAAAATTATCAAGTACTCAAACTGGTAAGAGTGAACTTTGGTTCACTCAGAATTCTATTCCAGTTATAATTGATCAAATTTTCCACTCATTTGCAATCCAAAATCAACAACAAGTCCTCGATGAAGAATCAACTAATGTCACAATTGAACTAGCAGAATTATTATTCTATCAATCACAACAGGTATTAATTTGGTTAGAGTCTCAAAGTCCAAAGACAAGAGAGATTCAAGATTCAATTAATACAGCACAAACATTCTATAAAGAAAATTCAAGTTTTTGGACAAGAACATTAGTTTCATGTAATGCTAAAAGTGCAGCTTTGGCAATTAGTGAAACTTATCTAGATCTAAAATCATTAGCTGAAATCTCTGAAGAAGATCGTGAATTAGCTACAACTCAAGAAGATATTGAGAATATCAACATGAGATTTTCACACTATTTTAACAAATTTGGGTATGAATTTGCCAAAACATTATACAATTATTACATTTCATTAGAAAAATTTCAAGTCTTATTGTTAGGATTCCCAGAATATAGTAAATATTTAACAAGATTTTTCGATGAAAATGAACATTCAAACATCTCATGGATTAAAGATATTTTTGATGATAACTTTACAAGAGCTTCAGAAGTCTTACTGAATCATTCTCAAAAGAATAGTGATTCTCAAAGAGAAAGAACATTGAAATTAAGTATTTCAAAATTAGCAGCATTAGCTTCAGTTCAAGATGTTGATAAAATTGATAGTCAAACCGAAAATTTACTAGCTGATATTCAAGAAGAATTAGATTTCAGTGAAGCACAATCTTCAATCTTTGACCAGATTTCAGAATTCATTAGATCGGATAATGACCCAATTGCTCAAGTTGATGCTGTTGTTAAAGATTTATTACCTTCCAAATATAACAGTGGAAATTATAAACTGTTCAAAAAATCTTTTGAAAGAGCATTAGGTAGATTGTTATCTAATAAAACTTTATCCGTTAATGAATTGATTGATATTTTCACATTATTAGATGGTTCTAAAACTGGCAATAAACTTAACTTTGTTTATGCTTTCAAAGTTTTGAATTTATCATATATTCCTGAATCAGATAAAATCAGTACTGTTAAATTGATATGGAAAAGAACTATCTTAAGTGATGATTGGTCTAAAATCATAAAATCTTCAAATAAATCAGATGATTACGTTCGAAATTTGATTGAAGATACAAACACATTTGAAACACTGTTACATTATTTCCAAGATAAATTATATGTTTCGAACAATGATTTTCAAATTCCTTTACCTAAATTTGAAGAATTAGTCAAAATTGATAATGATTCTCAATTATTATCAAGATTTAAGTTTGTTGGTGGCATCGAATTAGATGAATTAAGAGATGAAGTTGAGAGAGAAAACAAAGAAATCTCAACGTTGTTCGAGAACAGAGACTTTGACCAATTGATTAAAGGAGTTATTGGAACAGCTAGTGAAAAATCAAATGCTAATAAAGTTATCAATTACAACTCTTTGACCATAGAAAACTGAGTAAAAGAAAACATAATAAATGTAAATTTAAATTATAAAAACTAATTACAACCAAAAATGAGTAGACTACATGAAACCAATTCGAGAACATAAACCTCCATACTCTAAACGCCTAGATGCAACCAAAATGAACTAAAATGAAACCAAAATAAATACCAAAATAATAGACCCACTCAGAAAATAAAGATTCAATTCCTATTCATTGTCTTCGCCTTGTTCTCCAAAACTTTGATCCTTAACATTCTCATCATCATTTTCATCGTAATCAATTCTCAATCTGACTAGTGGTGCAGGTAATGGAGGATTTTGTACATTTTCATAATCTAGATCTGTATAATTGGCAAGACTCACTTAAAAATAAAGTTAGTAAAAGAAGTTTATAAATTGTTTGAAAAAGAAGGGAATTCTAACATACTAGAAGCCAAAGAGACCGACTTTAAAATATCTGTCCAATTTGACACGACTAATGCGATTTCTGAAAATAAAAGTTAGCTTTGTTCGTATGAAGAGTGGGATAAACAAAACATACCTTCTGAACCATCCGTTAAAGTGCCTAGTTTATTTTCTATATCTTCAAGCTTAGCACATAGATTTTCTGTAAGTTCTTCCACCTGTTGTAAAGAAGCTAATTCTCTTCTTTTCTCTTGAATCCTTTGCTGTATAGATGACATATTATTGAATCTTGATTCCTAGTACGCCAAACTTGATTGTTTTTGTTTGTTTATTTTTTTTTTGAATAGCGAAACGTTCGGTGTCTGGATGGGTTTGAGTGCCTGAAGCTGATTATGGCCCATGCCACATGGTCCAAGCCCCAGGGCGGCGGGCCACGGAAGCTGTTGAGTTGGCAGCGTACGCCATCATTTTCTGACTAGTTTTGAATATGTCCATGTAGCAGATATGGATCCATAATCTTGTAATTCCGGATTAAGTTGTTAACTTTAAACCGAGGATTTCATGCAAATTGATCGATAGAATAATAATATGCAGAAATATTAAATCTCATGAGAGACTCCAGACTCCCAAAGAGCTATATAGGTCAGTCTCGATTCTTGATCTCAAAATGGACAGCTTATCTAGCGCGTTGAAACTGTCGCACATGTTGCAACCTGAAAACAGTCTGAGATTCTTCTTCATTTAAACTATATTTATTACACACCGTGGGCGGAAATGAAATTTCACTATCTGGAACTAAATTAGCTCATGACTTAACTTCTCTACAGTTCGAATATGACTTGATGAATACACAGGTGTATAAATCTTAGACAGACGTTATGAGTTTCCAGCGGTTGCTTGTCTATAATCTGAAATTCTCATATATGAATCTAACTATAGATTCATGTATGTTATGTAATTTTTCTCTAAAATTGTACCTATTGAGACTCGAGAGAACAAGCAATCTAACAAATCCAAAAGTCAGAATTCAGAAAAACTTTTGCAGAGTAAATTGTTGAGGTTTGTACATAAGTGATCTTCTTTTATGAGCCAATCGAGTCGCATGAGACTTGTGAATATTCATATTACTTTTCATTGTTCAGTTTTAATTGAGTTATTCATTTAATGATTTTCCTCCAATTTTTGGTCGTACAATATAAATTAGAATTTGTTTACAATTTTACTATATATATATAGTAAAATTTGAGTCAAAATTTTCCAATTTCCGTAGCTACTAAATATTTTGCATGATAAAACCTAGACATTCTACATATTCCTGCAGAAACTCACATTAAATGAGCTGTTTGTTTAGCATTGAAAGGGTTTTATAAATATCCAAGATTGCCTTTCCCAACAATTTCTTTACCTTTGGTATATCTTACAAATAGATAATAGGACCCCTATCAAGCTAGATGTTTTTAAGTACTTCTGCTGGACCCAGCTCAGATACTCCGCATCCAGATACCTTGGGGTTGGACCACAATGATAGAGACCATGTTCCCTATGAAGGTTATGACGATCAAGTTGACAATAATATCATTCAATTAGCAAGAAAGTTTACCACTAATTCAATGGCTTCATCTGAGAGAGTTGAGAGAGAGTTTGAAGCTGCTGCAGGGGAGACATTATCGAGAGTCTCAACTATTGCTCCTGGGGTATCACCTATGAACAACCCTGATTTAGAAGGTAAGCTTGACCCAAATTCAGATCAATTCAATTCAAGATATTGGATTAAAAATTTCAAGTCTTTCATGGATAAAGATCCTGATTTTTATCAAAATTATTCATTAGGTATAACCTACAAGAATTTAAGAGCTTATGGTAAAGCAACTGATGCTGATTATCAGACCAATGTTTTAAATGCACCTTTTAAGTATATCTCACAAAAGGCAAGTGAATATCTCAGCTCAAAAGAAGCTAAAACTGCTCAACAGTTTAATATCTTAAAACATATGGATGCTTTAATCAAGCCTGGTGAGGTTGTTGTTGTTTTAGGAAGACCAGGGTCAGGGTGCTCTACGTTATTAAAGACAATTGCTTCAAATACCCATGGTTTCCACATTGGTGAAGAATCTGAGATATCTTATGAAGGTTTAACCCCAAAAGATATCAAAAAGCACTATAGAGGCGAAGTTGTTTATAATGCTGAAAGTGATGTTCATTTCCCTCATTTAACTGTTTGGCAAACATTATCATTAGCTGCTAAATTTAGAACTCCTCAAAATAGAATTCCAGGTGTTTCAAGAGAAGAATACGCAGATGCATTGACTGAAGTCTATATGGCTACCTATGGTTTATCTCATACCAAAAACACCAAAGTTGGTAATGAATTGGTTAGAGGTGTTTCAGGGGGTGAAAGAAAGAGAGTTTCCATTGCCGAAGTTTCATTATCTGGTGCTAGATTACAATGTTGGGATAACGCTACCAGAGGTTTAGATGCTGCCACTGCATTAGAATTTATCAGAGCTTTAAGAACTCAAGCTGATGTCTTAGAAACTACTGCTTTAATTGCCATCTATCAATGTTCCCAAGATGCTTATGATTTATTTGATAAAGTTTCAGTATTATATGAAGGTTATCAAATTTTCTTTGGTGATGCCGTTAAAGCTAAAGAATTTTTCATCAAAATGGGATATGAATGTCCACCAAGACAAACCACAGCTGATTTCTTAACTTCGGTTACATCTCCAAATGAGAGAGTTGCTCAAAAGGGATTTGAAGATAAAGTTCCGAAGACTCCTCAAGAATTTGAAACTTATTGGAAATCATCTGAGGAATATCAAGAGTTAATGTATGATATTGATGCACAGTTAGCTAAAATTAAGAATGAAAATTTAACTGATTACATTAGAACTGCTCATAATGCCAAACAATCAAAACATTTGAGACCAACTTCTTCGTTTACTGTTTCATTCTGGATGCAGACTAGATATTGTTTGAAAAGAGAGTTTCAAAGAATCAAAAATGATTTCGGTTTCAATCTTTTTGAGACTACTGCAAATTCTGTTATGGCTTTAGTCTTATCATCAATTTTTTATAATTTACAACCTAATACCGCTTCATTTACCCATAGAGGTTCATCAATGTTCTTCGCCGTTTTATTCAATGGGTTTTCATCATTCTTAGAAATCATGTCTTTGTTTGAAGCTAGACCTATCATTGAAAAACACAAGCAGTATGCTCTTTATCGTCCATCTGCTGCTTCTTTAGCTTCCATCATTGCTCATATTCCTCAAAAATTAATAACAGCTGTCTTTTTTAACTTGGTTTATTACTTTATGGTTCATTATAGAAGAGATCCTGGTCATTTTTTCTTTTATTTCTTGGTTAATATCACAGCTACATTCACCATGTCCCATTTCTTTAGATTGATTGGTTCTGCTGCTCGTTCTTTACCAGAAGCTTTAGTTCCTGCTCATGTTGTTTTGCTAGCTTTGACCATGTTTGTTGGATTTACCATTCCTGTTAGTTTTATGTTGGGTTGGTCAAGATGGATTAATTATATTGATCCATTAGGTTATGCATTTGCTTCTTTAATGATTAATGAATTTGCTGGTGTCACATTTCAATGTTCTCAATTTGTTCCAATTTCACCAGATCAGTTACCTCCAGGTCAAAATCCAGACTCATTTGTTTGTAATGCAGTCAGTGCACTTCCTGGTGAAACAACAGTTAGTGGTACAGCATACTTGATTTCAGCTTACGGTTATGAACCTAAGCATAAATGGAGAAATTGGGGTATTTGTCTAGCTTTTGCTATTGCTTTAGGGATTGGTTATTTGGTGTTTGCAGAATTTAATGAATCATCTAAACAAAAGGGTGAAGTTCTATTATTTCAAAAATCTACTTTAAAGAAATTAAGAAAACAAAATGTCCCTGTTGTTGGTGATATTGAAAATGGACCAACTGAAAAACAACGCTCAACAGATGAGGATGAATCAACAGATAATGTAAACGCTGAGAAAATCGTTGGAAGTGGTAACATATTCCATTGGAGGGATGTTCATTATACTATCAAGATCAAGAGTGAATATCGTGAGATTTTAACTGGTGTTGATGGTTGGGTTAAACCAGGTACTCTAACTGCTTTAATGGGGGCATCAGGTGCTGGTAAAACCACTTTGTTAGATGTTTTGGCAAATCGTGTCACTATGGGTGTTGTCACTGGTAATATGTTTGTTAATGGGAACTTAAGAGATTCCTCATTTCAACGTTCTACTGGTTATGTTCAACAACAAGATTTACACCTAGAAACTGCTACAGTTCGTGAAGCTTTAAGATTCTCTGCTTATTTAAGACAACCTTATAGTGTTTCAAGAGCTGAAAAGGATGAATACGTTGAAGAAGTTATAGCACTTTTAGATATGGAGAAATATGCTGATGCTATTGTTGGTGTTGCTGGGGAAGGTTTGAATGTTGAACAAAGAAAAAGATTGACTATTGGTGTCGAATTAGCTGCTAAACCTAAATTACTGTTATTCTTAGATGAACCTACTTCTGGTTTAGATTCCCAAACTGCTTGGTCTATCTGTCAATTGATGAGAAAGTTAGCTAATCATGGTCAAGCCATTTTATGTACTATTCATCAACCTTCTGCTATCTTAATGCAAGAATTTGATAGATTATTGTTTTTAGCTCGTGGTGGTAAAACTATTTATTTTGGTGATTTGGGTAAGAATTGTCAAACTTTGATTGATTACTTTGAAGCTCATGGTGCTCCAAAATGTCCACCTGATGCTAACCCCGCTGAATGGATGTTACATGTTATTGGTGCCGCTCCTGGTTCTCATGCTAATCAAGATTATTTTGAAGTTTGGCAAGCTTCTGAAGAACGTAAGGCAGTTTTAGCAGAGTTGGATGAAATGGAAAGAGAATTAGTTAAGAAACCTAAATTAGAAACAGACAAATCTTCATATGCTGCCCCATTATGGTTACAGTATGTTGTTGTTACAAAAAGAGTTTTCCAACAGTATTGGAGAGCTCCTGTTTTTGTTTGGTCCAAATTATTTTTAGCTATTTCATCTTCTCTATTTGTTGGGTTTGCCATCTTTAAAGCTCCTCGTTCTTTACAAGGTCTACAAAATCAGACATTTGCTTTGTTTTTGTTCATTATTATTATCAATCCATTAGTTGAACAAATTTTACCATATTTTGTCAAACAAAGGGATTTATATGAAACTAGAGAACGACCATCTAAAACTTTTTCATGGTTAGCTTTCATGTTAGCTCAAATCACAGTTGAAATACCTTGGAATTTTCTTGCTGGTACCATTGCTTTCTTCTGTTTCTACTATCCTGTTGGGTTTTATCAAAATGCAGAAGCCACTGATATGGTCAACAACCGTGGTGCTTATGCTTGGTTATTCACTGTGTTTTTCTTTATTTATGCTGGTACGTTGGCCCACTTGGTTATTTCTCCATTAGAGTTAGCTGAGAGTGCAGGTAACGTTGCTTCTTTGATGTTTACTTTAGGTTTGACATTTTGTGGTGTTTTAGTGACACTCCAACAATTACCTGGATTCTGGAAGTTCATGTACTATCTATCACCGTTCACATATTTCATCAGTGGGTATTTATCAAATGCTTTAGGTAACACGGATATTGTTTGTGCAGATAATGAATATGCTGTTGTTATTCCACCAGCTGGTCTAACTTGTGCAGAATATTTCGAACCATTGATAAGTGCAACAGGTAATGGTTATTTAAAAGTCCCTTCTTCAACTACTAGATGTGAGTTCTGTCCAATGAGCACAACAAACGCATATTTAGCAACTGTTGGGCTTAAGTTCTCCCAAAGATGGAGAAATTTTGGTATTTTGATAGGTTATATTATCTTTGATATGGTTGTTGCTTGTATCTTTTATTATTTATTCAGAGTTCCAAAGAAAAGTGATCGTGTTAAGGTAACTAAACCAAACTTCAGAAAAAATGATGAAAAATCTGACAAGCCAAATGGTTTTATGAACACCATTCAAAGATTCGTTCCATTTAAATAAACTTTAGTTGATATTCGATATTGATGTCCCAAATTGAGGTTGATAGATTGATTATTTATGTTTTGTTGTTTTGTTTGTTCTTTTTTGTAACTGTGTCAAGTAAACGCTATTTACTGGCGTATTGTATGAGTTTCTGAAGACTTGAATAAAATAACAGTTTACTGTCTACTTAAATTTGATATTGAAAAAGCTAATTAGATGGTTATTGATTACCCTTGTTATGTACTTAATGACCTGACTGACTGATATTGTAAGAATGTCACAGAAACTACTAATTTCCTCAAATCTACGAGTTTAAAGACACTAAAAATTCCAACTTAAACCGGTTCGTGATTTTACTACACAGAATGTTAATTGACAAAATAGTGTAATTGTTACTGATGATCCAGATCAAAGTATTCAAAGTATTCATAGCTTCAGAACAGCCGTCGCAGAAACGTTCGAAATTTTAAGAGCAAGGTATCCAGATTGTCATGTAATTTATTTGAAAGAAAGTTGCCTCTCAATTAAACTCAACCAGGAAACTCATCAACGAATAAATAATCTATTGTTGTCAAACATTTGTGTTTCATACATCATCAAAATCAGTTAGTCCAACTTCTTTCTTTTGCTGCTTCATATCCTTTATAAATCATCAACAGAAAACGATTATCTTAATGATCTACCTCATAGTCTTTCACAGATATTCACTTGGATTTCAATATGATAAGATTATTCTTCACTATACCTGACGGGATTTTTTCCTTACCTTTTATAGTAAATTGAATATCCTTTTCATGAGCTTAAACTGTAAAGTTGATTCAATAACCTTGATTATTTTATTATCAGTGTAGTGGCAATCTCTGACTCTTTGATGAGGTAATTAATGAAGAATACTAAAACTAGGATCAAATAAGCAACTCTTTAACACCATTGTTAGCTGCAATTCCAGAAATGAAGTTTGAACCAATAGAATGATGAGATGAGTTGTGCTGACATAATGACATGATTGACTGCTTAGTCATCAAATAATCAAATCTTTCACTGTATGCTTTTAGACCTAGTTGAGATCACCATTGGAGAGGTCCTGAGCCTGATTTGAATGTCCTTCTCTCATTCAAAAAATACTGAGATGCGTCGTACTTATGCCGTGAGTTTCATTCCCCATCTTCCAGCTCCCGCTATGACTAACGACGTTTCCTAAGGATGCCATTAATGCATTGAACTCACTACAATCAAATTTTGCAACTATTGAAGCCATTAAAAAGTTGGGGACGAAGAAAAATGCACTAGCAATGCCAGAGATGCACGAATGGACAAGAAGGATAGGCTATAATGCCAACGATTTTGATAGACTGAACATTATTCATGTCACTGGTACAAAAGGTAAAGGTTCAACATGTGCTTTTACTCAATCAATTTTAAGACAATATTCACCACAGATTGAAAAGATTGGGTTGTACACTTCACCACATTTGAAATCTGTTAGGGAAAGAATCAGAATCAATGGGGAACCAATCGAAGAAGATAAATTTGCTAGATATTTTTTTGAAGTTTGGGATAATTTAAATAATTCAGAATCTGATTCAAGTGTTTTCCCACATATGGATAAAGGAATGAAACCTGCTTATTTCAAATATTTGACCATTTTATCATTCCATGTTTTTATGAAAGAAGGAGTTGATACTGCTATTTACGAAGTTGGGGTCGGTGGTGAATATGATTCGACTAATATTGTTCAAAATCCAACTGCAACTGGTGTTTCTGTCTTAGGTATTGACCATACATTTATGTTAGGTAATACTATTGAAGAAATTGCATGGAATAAAGGTGGTATTTATAAGAGCAGTGCCAAATCTTTATCCGTCAATCAACTTCAACCTGCTTTGGAAGTATTAAAAGAAAGAGCTGCTGAAAAGGGTAATGAACTAGTCATCGTTGATGAATCTAAAGCTGATGGATATGAATTAGGTATCTCTGGAGATTTCCAAAAACAAAATGCTTCATTAGCTATTGAATTATCAAATGAACATTTATTGAAATTAGGTATAAAACCAGTTGAGTCTAAATTGATCAAAGGTTTAAAAGAAACTAAATGGCCAGGAAGATGTCAAATAATAAAAGATGGTAATGTAACATGGTATATTGATGGTGCTCATACCGTTGAAAGTATTGAAGCTTCATCTAAATGGTTTAAACAACATATCTCAAATAAACCTCGTGTATTATTATTCAATCAACAAACAAGAGATGCAGCAGGTTTAGTCTCAAAATTATATGAAGTTGTTGATACACATTTCAGTGATGTTTTCTTCACGACTAATGTGACTTGGTCTTCAGGAGATTACTCTGCAGATTTAGTCAGTATGAATACATCTAAAGAAGCAGTTGATAAATTAGAAATTCAAAACTTATTATCTGATCACTGGAGTGAATTAGATTCTGTTTCAAAAAGACATGTTTTAAGTGATATTGAAACGACTGTTAAACTGATTAGAGAATTGAGTGAAAAGGAAGAAATTGATGTATTCGTTTGTGGTTCTTTACATTTGGTGGGTGGATTTCTCGTTGTTTTAGATGGTAAGGACTCCAACTGAAGCATATATAGATTTTAACTAACTCATGATATTTTTTCATTGCATCTCATCGCGTAAAATAAAACACCGATTTAAATGGTTTAAACAGATCATATAGCTGTAAATAATTATGTCATACAAATACGCACTAGCGAAATACATTGCACAAAACAACACGGAGAAGGGACTCAAGATAATCTGGCAAGATGACTTCTTTGTGCTCATCAATGATGCATATCCAAAAGCATTAGTTCATATGTTATTACTGCCTAAAGATTCACTTATATCACATCAAAATCCATTAACAAACGCTTTTAAGGATGAATCAACTAGAAACCGAGTTTATGATTTGATCCCAATGGTCAAAGAGATCATTTTGAAAGAAATCGATAAGAAAGGTTATGAAGTGATTGATGATGAGGATTTAATTAAAATTGGTTGTCATGCAGTTCCATCTTTGAGTAACGTTCATATTCATTTTATAACAAAAGATTTATATTCTGAAAGAATGAAGAATAGACATCATTATAATTCATTCAATACTGATTTCTTTGTTAATTTCGATGAATTGCCATTGAAACCAGATGATAAAAGACTGAATACAATGGAAATGGAACGTCATTGTAATAAAGATGATTTGATTTGTGGATTTTGTCAACATAATTGCAATAATCAATTTGCTAAATTGAAGAAACATTTGGCAGTGGAATTTGCTAAGATATATAAGAAGAAAACTACAGTAGATAAAGAAGTTGAAGTTATTGAAATTGATTGATGATATAAAAATCTATGCAATTTATTTATTTTGATGTAAAAATTAATATTAATAATGAAGGTTTTATAATTTTTGATATTCTAATTTACCTTCTAATTTCTTTACTTCAGCGACTTTTCTAACAGCTTTTAGTAAATCATTTTGAATGATATAATCACGATCAGCTCTAATTGCGAAGAAACCTGCTTCAGTTACCACATTTCTAATATCAGCACCATTGAATCCATCACTCATTTTAACAACAGCTTCAAAATCAAATTCACCCTGTTTAGAAATCTTTGATGTATGAATTTTGAACACTTCTAGTCTACCAGCTTCATTTGGTAATGGAATTTCGATTTTTCTATCTAATCTACCAGCTCTTAATAGAGCAGGATCTAAGGTATCTGGTCTATTTGTAGCCATGATAACTTTTGTTTGTCCTAAATAATCAAACCCGTCCATTTGATTCAATAATTCCATCAATGTTCTTTGAATTTCACGATCAGCTGAAGTACCTTCTGAGAAACGACGACCACCAATGGCATCAATTTCATCCATGAATATAATACAAGGTTCATGCTCCTTTGCATAACTGAACATTTCTCTAATTAATCTTGCAGATTCACCAATATATTTATCAACAATTGCAGAAGCTGGAGAGAAGATAAAATTAGCACCTATTGTTGCTGCAACCGCTTTAGCTAATAATGTTTTACCTGTACCAGGTGGTCCATATAATAAAACACCCTTTGGGGGTTTGATACCCACTCTTTGAAATAATTCTGGGTTTTTCAATGGTAGTTCAATAACTTCTCTTAATTCTCTAATCTGTTCGTTCAACCCACCAACAGTACTGAAATTAACTTCATCTTGTTTGAATGTAGTCATATTATAAACTAATGGATCAACCTCCCTTGGTAAGATTCTCATGATCGTTAAAGTGGTCATATCTAAGGCAACTCTGATCCCTTGTTTCAAGTTTTCTTTCTTAATTGAATTTCTACAATTAACAATGTATCTTGGACCTGAAGAAGTTTTAACAATAAATCTTTCATCATCTAATTGTTTCAAGACTTCACCAACCAATTGACCGATACTTTGCAAGGCTTTAATATCTTCTTCAGTCTTATCGAAGTCCTTCTCTAGGTCTCGTATGCTTAGTCTCAATTCCTTTAAACGGGCATCCCACCCTCTGTGTTCTGTAAGCTTGTTTTTGAATTTAGTAAGTGATTTTTCTCTTGCGATTTCCTCAGGAGATTGCTGTGGTGGCAGTTCTTGTTCTTCTTGTGGTTGAGCATTTCCAGTTTCCTCGTTCAAGGCCTGTAAAAGAGGATCGTTTTCTTCACTCATTTCGTTAATTTGAATTTGTTTTGGTTCTATTTGGGATTCTAAAAGTGGCGAAATTTGAATCAATTTTGATGTCTCGCAATCCCGGGAAGATTTTCACCGGAATTGGAATACAATTTTTTTTTTTTGTTTTTGAAATTCATTTTATTTAAAATTGTTTTATAAATTGGAAGTTTTTTTGTTGATTTTAGGCCTCATTTCAATTCAATTGTCCAAATAATCCCAGAATGGAGTTCCACGGGGTCATATTTTGCGGGGAAGGTGCCGGTTTAGATCCTTTCTCCAACGTCAGAGGAACAGGTATCACTAAAGCATTATTACCAATTGGTAATAAACCAATGATTGAATTTGTCTTAGAATGGTGTGATCGTGCCCCATTTGCTCAAATAAGTGTTATGGCCCACTCTGATGACTTTTCAGATATTTCAGACGTCATTGATGCCTACAAAAAAAAAAGGTCCAAGGAAATAGTCGATATAAGTCCCATCAATATTGTCAAATTTGATCATGATCACACTGGTGCAGTATTATCTAACTTTATTTCAAACGAATCAAGTAAAGATCTCATTTTCCTACCATGTGATTTCATCACAGATTTACCATTGGAAGTTTTGATTGAAGAATATAGAAACAGAGATGATGATGACATAGCTATGTCTGTTCATTATTATAATAAATATGAAAGCATAGACAAGAAGAATTTGACACATTATTACACAGTATATTCAGATGATGACCATCTTTTAGATATCTACTCAAAAGATTCTGTTGAAATCACTAAATCATTAGAATTAAGAACTCAAATGGTTTGGAAATTTCCATATACTAAAGTTTCTACCAAATTATTAGATTCATTTATCTACATCTTGAGTCAAGAAAGTTTGAAAGTTATAAAAGAAGAATTCAATGATTATAAGAATAGATCAGCTACTAAAATACTGAGAGATTTAGCTCGTCGTTCTTGGAAACATTCAAATAAAAAGGGCACTATCAGAATATTCAATTTACCAAATGAATGTAGTTTCATTAGAGCTGACAACATTCCCGCTTACATGGAAGCTAATCGTTACGTCATGAAACTAAAAGCCAAAGATCAAGCTCAATCAAGTAATGTTCAAGCTAAAGAAAAAGGTGCAGCCACTGTTGGTGTTGATTCTGTTGTTGGTGAAGACACCACCTTAGGTGAACGGACCAGTGTGAAGAAATCCATTGTGGGTAACAACTGTATTGTTGGTAGTCGTTGTCGTTTGACTGGTTGTGTCTTACTTGATAATATCACATTAGAAGATGATGTCGTTTTAGAGAACTGTATAATTGGTGCTGGAGCTAAGATCCACAATAAGGCAAGATTGACAAACTGTAACATTGAAGGTGGATACGTTGTTCAAAAGGGATCCCAAATCAAGGGAGAGACATTGACTAATCTGTTCATTGAAGGTGAAGGTATGGACATTGACTCTACGGATGGTTCTGAATATGACTCAGAAGACGATGAAAGTTTCGAGGAAGATTACGATGACGACTTCGAGGATGACGGATTATTTGACCGTAATTAAATTCCAATACAAGAAAGCATTCCATAGAGCCACACTGAAGGCTGATGCCACCTCCGTAGATTTCCCACCAATAGTTCGCTTCTTCTCACTTCTAAAGCTCTAGTTGAAAAAACTAGGTAGGGTGACTTTATTTTGCTGAAAAGTTGGAATTTTTGATTTAATCATCTTCACTCTCTCAACAATTAAAAAAAATCTAAAACCAACCTCGTCATCAGTCAACAATGTCTAATACCATCGTCCTTGAGAACGTGAGTACCACTAGATACTACAATTAGGGCTTATAAACGCCTCTCTAACTACGTTGATAAGCACTTATATCACTTTTCACTCTATTTTTTTTCAAGTTTTTTTCTTTACTAACTATAACAAATAAAAGACCTCAAGAAGAGATGCTTTAATTGAAATTGAAAAAAAATATCAAAAGATTTGGGCTGCTGATAAAGTATTCGAATTTGACGCCCCTGCTTTAGATGAATTCCCAGATGATGCAAATATCGATGAAATTCACGCGAAATATCCAAAATTCATGTCTTCAATGGCTTATCCATACATGAATGGTGTTTTACACGCTGGTCATTGTTTCACTTTATCTAAAGTTGAATACTCTGTCGGTTTCGAAAGAATGAAAGGTAAACGTGCTTTGTTCCCTTTAGGTTTCCATTGTACCGGTATGCCAATTAGAGCTTGTGCTGATAAATTAGCAAGAGAAGCTGAAATGTTTGGTAAAGATTATTCAAATGTCCCAGAAGAAGAAGAAGAAGAAGTTGAAGAAACTCCAAAAGTCGAGGCTGTAAAGGAAGATCCTTCTAAATTCAAGGCTAAAAAATCAAAAGCTGCTGCTAAACAAGGTCGTGGTAAATATCAATTTGAAATCATGTTACAATTAGGTATTCCAAGAGAAGAATTATATAAATTTGCTGATCCAGAATATTGGTTAGAATACTTCCCACCTTTATGTCAAAATGATTGTAATAGTTTTGGTGCAAGAATTGATTGGAGACGTTCAATGATTACCACTGATTTAAATCCCTACTATGATCAATTCGTTAGATGGCACATTCAAAGATTAAAAGACATTGGTAGAATCAAATTCGGTGAAAGATACACCATTTATTCTGAAAAAGATGGTCAACCATGTATGGATCATGATAGACAATCTGGTGAAGGTGTTACTCCACAAGAATATGTTGGTATCAAAATTCAAATCACAGAATTTGCTGATGAATCAGTTGTTGAATCATTAGATAAATCTAAAAAAATCTATTTAGTCGCTGCTACTTTAAGACCTGAAACTATGTATGGTCAAACTTGTTGTTTTGTCTCTCCAAAAATTGATTATGGTATTTTTGATAATGGTGATGAATATTATATAACTACTGAACGTGCTTATAAAAACATGTCTTTCCAAAAAATCACCCCAGTTAGAGGTGAATATAAACCAGTTGTCACTGTTAATGGTTCCAAATTAATTGGTTCTAAAATTAAAGCTCCATTATCTGTTTATGAAGAATTAAGAGTCTTACCAATGGAAACCGTTTTAGCTACTAAAGGTACTGGTGTTGTTACTTGTGTTCCATCTGATTCTCCAGATGATTACATCACCACAAAAGATCTACAAAATAAACCAGAATATTACAAAGTTGAAAAAGAATGGGTTAAAGACCCTGTTGCAATTATTCATACTGATAAATATGGTGATTTAACTGCTGAAGCTTTAGTTAAAGAGTTGAAAATTCAATCTCCAAAAGATGCTGTTCAATTAGCTAAAGCTAAAGAAGCTGCTTACAAAGAAGGTTTTTATAACGGTATTGTTACAATGGGTAAATATAAAGGTGAAAAAGTTGAAATTGCTAAACCAAAAGTTAAAGCTGATTTAATCGCATCTGGAGATGCTTTTGTTTACAATGAGCCAGAAAGTGTTGTTATGTCAAGATCTGGTGATTCTTGTGTCGTTTCATTAGAAGATCAATGGTATGTTGATTATGGTGAAGAAGAATGGAAAAGTCAAGCTTTAGAAGCTTTGAACCTAATGAACACTTTCACTCCTGAAACTCATAATGCATTTGAAGCCGTTTTAGATTGGTTAAAGAATTGGGCTGTTTGTAGACAATATGGTTTAGGTACTAAATTACCATGGGATGAAAGTTTCTTAGTTGAATCATTATCAGATTCTACTATTTATCAATCATTCTATACCATTTCCCATTTATTGCATAAAGATTTCTATGGTAGAGAACAAGGTGAATTAGGTATTAAACCAGAACAATTAACTTCCGAAGTTTTTGATTATATTTTCTTAAGAAAAGATGATGTTAAAACTGATATTCCAATTGAACATTTACAAAGATTAAGAAGAGAATTTGAATATTTCTACCCATTAGACGTTTCAATCTCAGGTAAGGACTTAATTCCAAATCATTTAACTTTCTTCATTTATACCCATACTGCTATTTTCCCAAAAAGATTCTGGCCAGGTGGTATTAGAGTTAATGGTCATTTATTATTAAACAATAACAAGATGTCTAAGTCAACAGGTAATTTCATGACTTTAGAACAGATTGTTGAAAAATTCGGTGCTGATGCTTCTAGAATTGCTTTAGCTGATGCTGGTGATACCGTTGAAGATGCTAATTTTGAAGAGGCTAATGCCAATGCAGCAATTTTAAGATTAACAACTTTAAAAGAATGGTCTGAAGAAACGGTTAAAAATATTGATACTTTTAGAACTGGTGAATATAATTTCTTTGATTCTGCTTTTGATAATGAATTAAATGAATTAATCGAAGAAACTCATTCTCATTATGTTAAAACAAACTATAAAAATGCTTTGAAATATGGTTTATTCGATTATCAAACTGCAAGAGATTATTATCGTGAAGTTTCAACAACAATGCATAAAGATTTAGTTTTGAAATATATTGAAACTCAAGCTTTATTATTAACTCCAATTGCTCCACATTTTGCTGAATATATTTGGAGAGATGTTTTAGGAAACACCACAACTGTTCAAAACGTTTCATTTCCAAGAGTAAGTAAACCAATTGATAATGCTATCACCAATGCTTTAGAATATACCCGTTCTTTAACTAGATCTATTAGAGAAACTGAAGGTGGTCTGTTGAAGAAGAAGAAAGGTAAGACTGGTACTGAATTAGATGCCACTAAACCTGCTAAATTAACCATATTCATCTGTGAATCATTCCCAGAATGGCAAAATAATTATATTGAATTAGTTCGTGAACTGTTTGAAAAACAAACCTTAGATGATAATAAAGTTATTAAAGAAAAAGTTGGTAAAGATATGAAACGTGCAATGCCATTTATTTCTAATTTGAAGCAAAGATTAACTAAAGAATCATCAGAAGTTGTTTTCAATAGAGAATTAAATTTCAATGAAGTTGAAACTGTCAAAGTTGCAATTGACTTTATCAAAAATGCTACTTCAGCTATGAAAATCCAAGAAATTCAAGGTGTTCATTTCAAAAATGGTGCTAAAGTTGGTACTGATATTTTCTCAGGTGAAGAGATTCCAATTACTTTAACTGGTAAAATTATTGATGCTGCTGTTCCGGGTCAACCAGGTATTTTAATTGAAAACATTGAATAAATTTAAATTATTATAATATAATCAATGGAGTTTCATTGTGTCTTATTCTTCGAGTAAATAGAATTAAATTGATATATAAAGCTAAAAATAGATTGTAGATCTAATCAACTGAATTATTTTTAGTTAATTAATTTTTTTATATTAATATTAATAAATGCTATAAAATAAATAAAATGCCAATAAGTGTATAAAAACAAAACGAAACAACTCCAATATTGAAAACCAAAACCAAATTATAAAGCCAAATATAAATTCATTACTCTAAGTCAAAACCTCTTTTCTTCAATTCTTTCAAAGTCCAGATATAATTATAAGTTATACTATTCAAATCATTAGCTAACCTACCTGGTCTTGAAAGAACACCACCACTGGTGAAATAACTACCATTTTCCTCTAATAATACATCATCTGAAAGAGCACATTTTAAAGTCGAATAAGAACCTTCTTCATTAGAACAACCTGCAAAAAAACCAAATATTTGAAAGAAGAACCAAAAACAAATTCCAAAAATTGGGATTCTAGTCCAATATGAGAAAAAATTTGTATTCATTACAAAACCTGGATGTAATGAATAATATTTCAAATTTGGTTTTGTTATTGATAAGAATTTTATGAATTGAATGCCTGAACTTTTAGACATTGAATATCTAAACCAAGTGAATATAAAGTTTGGTTTTATATTGAATTTCCAGTCTCTTTTAAATTGGAAAAACTCCAAAAAACTGGCTATAGATGAAACATAAATGATTCTACAATTTGAATCACAAATGCTTAATAAGTTCAAAGTCAGTAAGAATTGAGAAACGTAATTCGTCTGGAATTGAATTTCAAACCCATCTTTAGTGATAGCATAAGGCAAGGCACCAACGCCAGCATTTAGGATTAATAAGTCTAATTTTCTTTCATTTGCCTTAAATATTTGAGTAGCTAAATCAACATTATTTAAATCTAATAAATCTATTTCAAGGTATTTTAACTCCCCAAAATATTGCCTATCAGCCAATGTTGACTCTATACCTTCACCCATTCTTCTCATAGCTTCCTTTTTAATCTCTTTGATGGATTTATCCACTCTTGATTTGTTTCTACCACCAATATAAACTATGAAGCCATGTAGGTATAGATGAAGAACGGTGTAAAATCCGATACCACTGTTCCCACCAGTTATAAGCACGACACGACGATCCACCCGAGGATTGTAGTAGGGACCTGTTGAAGGGTCGTACATGACTTTTGATAGCACAATTTGATAATTGAATCCTTAAGATGAGATAAAGTAAATTTTTCTTTTGCGGGAAACACAGAATCAAATATAACTACAAATTGGTATTATTTCTCTTTATATTTTCATTTATTTACACTTATTTACAATTTAGCTTGTTGGAGCTGTTGTTGCTTCACAAGCTCATGCTCCCTGATCTTTTTACCCAAGAAGCTCTTCATTTCGTCGGTGATGTTAACCTTTGATCTCAATTTCAAAGTCTTTCTTTCTTCTAAGAATGCCTTCTTTGTTTCTGTTAATGGCATTTCTGGAGGAGTCAACCTCTTCACTTGCGTTCTAGTCAATTTAGCACTTCTGTGTCTGGAATTTGGATTTCTGATTGTTAATAATGCACCTTTTGGAATAGAGTCTCTAACAACACTTTCAACAAAGTATGAACGTTCACGTATATTGGCTACATCTGTGCATAGAGGACCATCTTCCTTTGGTTCTGGTCTAGGCCATGGAATGACTAAGTCTGGTTGGCCATACACAGTTCTATATGGAAGAACTTTATGATAATCTTCATCGAAATAAGTACCAGTTTTGAAACTTAAATGGTCAATGGCAACTGTTTTCAATTCTTTTGTAACTTCATCTTCAATTTCAGCAACTAGTCTAATCTTGTCTTGAGTGACGGCTTTTGGAAACGTGACAACGTGAGAAGTTTGACCTTCACTGAAAAATTGTTTTGGTACCACAACGGTATCTGTTGGACCATTTTCATCCAATACGTAACCTCCATGTTCAGAAAGACGGGAAACTTTACAGATATTCCCTTTCTTCTCCCCCTCGACTATTATGACTCTGTCACCGACTAAGAACTTCAGTTTACTGAAATCAGTTGGGATAGCACCATCAGATTTCAAATCAACTGGGACTTGTGGTCTGATGAATTTTGGTTGTGTGAGCTCCTGTATTTTCAGGTATTTTCCCAGTCTGTGTCTAGGAACTTTCTTAAAGTCCAAAAGGAAACGATTACCAGCTTTTGATAGCCAGGACATTTTTCAAATTGTTTCGATTTTGGTTATTTTTCTTCATCTTTTCATTTCTTTCAACAAACTTTTCACATTTTTTTCAAGTCAGAAAGTCGCGAATTTTGTTACTAAGAAGTAGGGTGATCTGCTTTTTTAGTATGGGAAACGAGGTAAAAGTAAGTGATTAGTAAGAGAAATCATGGATTATGCGAGTGATTTGTGTTACAGTTAGCATCAAGATATACCCTCACTATGAAAATTCCTTTTATTATCTCCTCAGGCTAGCAAGTATCACATTATCCAGAATCTTATATCAGGTCACGTGACATATACAGTACATCCAAGTAACCTTCTAATACCAGCAGTTATAACCATCTAATTCTCAGTACAAATAGCAATGAACTCCTCTTCATTGACTGTTTCAAATAGTTAGTACACTTTCAGTTCTTTTCAAACATCAAAAACAGAATGACACTAAATACTCACTCTCACCATCATTATCCAAATCAAATTCATCAATCATAGCACGTAACTCTTCATCACTTAAATTCTCTCCTAGTTCCTTAGCCACACGACGTAAGTTTCTTAGACTTATCTTACCAGTACCATCATCATCAAATAACTTGAAAGCTCTACGAATTTCGTCCAATGGATCTCTTTCTAAAACCTTTGCTCCCATAACAGCAAAGAAGTCTTCATAATGCATCAAAGAGCGGCCATCACGGTCGTATTCATGAATCAGATCTATTGTTTGTTGTTTGGTGTATTCGAAGCCCAAAGCTCTGATTGCGACCTTTAATTCATGATAGTCCAAATATCCATCGTTATTCATATCGAAAAGGTTGAAAGCCTCACGAATTTCCTGTTTCTGCTCCTCCAAAAGTTCACGCTGCAACTGCGAAGGAGCACGAGCGTGTGTGTTTCTCAGGTTGTTCATTCTGTGGGTTTATCGTTCTGTTTATTGATTAAATTTATGATACGCGTTAAATAAAATTCTAGATTTTTTTTTTTATCAAAATGTAAACACAAACGTAATCTTGATGATTTAAGATGTTGGTTGGAGACGCTGTGAAGTTCAACAATATCGACGGTGTTGTGCGGTTTGTCGGCGAGACTCAATTTGCTGCTGGGGTTTGGATCGGTGTTGAGCTGAAATCAGATGATGGTAAGAATAATGGAACCGTTAATGGTGTTCAATATTTCACTTGTGCTGATAATCATGGAATCTTTGTTAGAGAAAATTCTTTAGTGACAAATGATCTGAATACCAAAGATAATAATAAAAATAGTAATATCAGACTATCAGCGACCATTGACAAGTTACAACATAAAACTAAATCAATGCATCTCGAAATCCAATCTCTGAACAAAAAAATCAATGATTTGAATGAAGAGTTAGAATTAACAACAATTGATAAGGAAACTCTGGAGGAACATAACGAAATATTGAATCAAGAGTTAGTTGATCTAAAAAAATCTAATGCTCAGTTGATGATACAATTAAATGATTTAGATAAAGAGCTTGAAATCCATAAAAAATCAATCAAATCTGGATCCATCGAGTCTTTAACTATTGAAAATATCAAGTTATTGGAAGAAGTCAATGAGTTAAAATTGATAAATACTAACTTAGGCTTGAAATTAGAAGAGTTCAAGTCCAAATTATCAACATTCAATGAATTAAGCACGAATCATGAAAAATTATCAGACGAGTTGAAAAAATCAAAGAAGATCATTGAAGAACTAGCTGAGGGTTTAGTATCTAACAAACAATCAAACACAATAATTGAGAACTTAACATTAGAAAATCTATCACTTTCTGAAGAGAATGACTCTTTAAAACTTTCCATCAAAGAATATGAAGATTTAAAATTAATTGAAAATGAATTAGATGAAGAAAATTCAAATTTGATCGAACAGTTGAATCATAAAATATTATCAATCACAAATGAAGTCAAAGAAAAAGAACTAATCATTGAAAATTTGAAATTAAGAATCAAGAAAAGTCAATCAAAGGAAATCTCAGCTCAAATTATTCAACAGAATTCTATCAACGTTGAGGAACTAACTGGATTGAAGAATTCTTTAAGTAGTTTACAATTAGAGAAACGGTCCTTGTTAATTGATATTGAGTATTTACACTATGAAGTTTTAAACAAAGAGGAACTACTCAAAGAATTTGTCCCTGATATTAAAAGTCAATCTAGATTTTATTCAATTAGCTATTACAATATTCACAATCTACTCACAAAATTGATTGATTTCATTTCACTGAATAATACAGACACATTAATCAATTTGATTTGCATCAATGCTAGAATGGAACTATCAATACTAAATGAATTTATAAGAATCCATCAAAATATCCATCAGTTCAATTCAATATCAATGATCAATAAAATCAATGAATTTATACAGAATATCACACAATTATTGAAAACGGAAGAGTTTAATGAACTTTTAAATCAAGTAAAACAATTCAATGACGGCTTAAATAAATTAGAAATCGTCAATAGGTTCAATAACAGATTATATTTAGAGAGATTTTTAAGTAATGAGTTAATAAAATCTAAAATATCATTGAAATTGATTGAATTATACTCTAATAAGAATGATACAATATCATCACACTTCAAAAACTTATTCAAATCTTCTCAAAAGTATCAAAAACTATTAAATGATTCTATTGTCTTGATAAACGAATGCAAAACGCAAAACACAGAACTATCAACAACCCTTAATCTCACGGAGCTTGATATTTATGCTTTGGTTAATGTAATGATCAAATCAGAAACTAAACAAGTTTCAAATGATGAAATTGTCCAACAAATAAATAAATTGATCAATGATTTTGATACAAGAATTAATAATTTCAAAAATGATTATAAATGGACTGAAATTAAGATCAATGATGATGAAAGAAATGAAATTTCCACATCAGAAGATACTTCTATTGATGATTCGAAAACACAAGAAATTGATAATTTGAACCTAAAAATTGAGGTATTAAATTCAAAATTACAAAATTATAAAGATTTATCGAAATTATTAAATGAATACAAACAAAAAAATGAAACATTAGCCAATGAAAACTTAAACATTAGCAAAAAATTGAATTTGATAAATGAAGAGAATTTGAAATATAATAAAATCATTAATGAATCTTCTAATTCAATGATTGTTAAAAATTTACAATTTGAGAATTTGATAGAGTTTAAAGAAAAATTATCTAAGATTGAACTAATTTCAGAAATTCAAACATTGAAAAGATCTCTAAAATATTACAACTCTTGTAAAAATAATACAAAATCGAAAAATAACCAATGGTTGAAAATTGAATTGAAAAAATATCAAAAATTTCAAAACACTGAAATTGATGAAGTTAGAAAGTTGGGTAATGAAATGAGGAAAAAAGTTTTGAGTTCTAAAAGTCTGTTACCTTAATAATTCTATTTTGATGATTGGTTGACTGAATATACTGATTTTTAATGGCCAATTACTTAATGCTATAGTACTGTGGGTTGTATTCATTTTAAGTCTACTCTTAATTATAAGCCACTTCATTATAGTGCTTAAAAAGACTGTGTGTATTAATATGGAAAATGAACTAATATCAGTTTTTTTTGGTTTTGTTTTGACAATAGAATTCTGTTAGTGAGCTAAACAAATAAGACTAGAGAGTGGTATATACAAAGCCAAGAGTAAGAAACAACATCCACAGTAAAATCCAGAACCAATGTTCTCATATTTTATATTTTTACTACTTTATTTACTATAGTTATGGGTCTATAATAATAATAATAATTAATTATGATAATGGTCAAATTAGGAGCCTTGGCCCCAATACTGTTTTAATTGTTTATCAATTTAGGGGCGATTCAAATAAACACATTTCTATATCTACAAAACATTCCTAATTCCAGGTGATTTACTCGTTATGCGAACCGATTTTATCAGCACCAAACTCAGAACAACGGATGATGTCGATTGGAGCAGCTCATTGAAGATTTACCTCATTAAATTATACGGAAATGATACAGATTTCTCCAAAGAAGTTGGTACTATTAATAAATTAAGAGCCAATGTAATTAACTCAAGTCATGATGCTTCAAACTTAGAGAATTCTAAAAATTTACTATACAAGTACTATGGGCAGTTAGAATTGCTTGATTTAAGACTACCATTTCAAGAAAATGGAGTTCGTATCAAATTCAGATGGTATGATGCTTATGATGAATCAACTCATCATTCTCAACACTCATTGGCCTTTGAAAAAGCTTCAATCCTATTTAATCTAGGATCAACGTTATCACAATTAGCAGAATCTTGTTTTGGACTAGATGATTTCGTTAAATCGTATCAATATTTCCAATATAGTGCAGGTATTTATAAATTTTTATCAGAAAATTTCCTACATTCACCATCCGATGATCTAAATGTTAAAACTGTTCAATTTTTAACTAACTTAGAATTGGCTCAAGCTCAAGAAGTCTTCTTATTGAAATTGGTCAGTGAGGATTCAAGTAAAAAATCATTGATTTCAAGATTAGCAATTTCTGCTTCAAAACAATTTGATAAAACTCAAATCTCAATGGAATTAATTGATGAATATTATGGCGATGCAAAAGAATGGAATCAAATTTTGAAATTTAAGATAAGGTTTTATTTAAATTTAGGATACTATCAATATGCATTGTCTGTTGAAGATAAAAAAGTTGGAATAAGTATTGCAGTTTTAAAAATTGCATTAGAAGGTTTTAAAGATTTGAAAAAATATGAAAATCCGACATGTATTGACTCTAAAAGTTATATCACTTTGATTGATGATAAATTAAGATTATTAATCAAAGACAATGATTATATTTATCATGATACAGTTCCAACCAAAGAAGCTTTAGAATTAGAAACTTTAGTTAAACCCTTAGATGCTTCGAAACCAATTCCATTAAATGATCATTCTAATATCACAGAGATAATCGGTGAAGATATCTTTGAAAAAATCATTCCAAGTGGAGTTCATGAGAAATTAAGTTTATATTCTGAAGAAAAAGCAAAACTTTTAAGAAATGAATTAGAAAAATCTGAAATGAGTAATATTGAATTAGAGTCATTTTTAGAGTACTTAAGATTACCTCAAAGTTTAAATGATTTCAAAAACACCAATAATAACAAATTAGATCCAAAATTAATAGATTGGAGTAATACAGTCATTGAATCACCCTTAAGTGACATTGAAGAAAATAAACTAAAAATTCAAATCAAAAAAGATGAAATTCTAAAATTAATCAAAACCTTAGATGAAAAATTAAATCAAGAACAAGAAGATTTTAACTCAAAAAGATTTGAATTGAACTCATTACAAGAACCATCTACTTTACAATCGGCTAATTTAAAAGATGAACTAACAAATTCAAAACAGTCTTTATTAAGTGCAGCTAAATTAGATCATCAGATTAATGCTAAAATTGAACCTGAATTGAAAAGATTATCAATCTTAAAGTCAAAGCAAAGCTTAGAATTTGAATTTTTTAATAGTTATTCAACAAATGAAAACTTGCTAGATTTTTATGATGAAGAAACAAATTCAACAAGTAAAGTTAATAATAGTATTAATAAAATTGAAGAAGATTTAAGAATTTTGAAAAATCTAAAAACTGAAAGACAAAAAATCATAGAAGAATTGAAAAATGCAATTCATGAAGATGATATTTCAAATATTTTAGTTTTAAATAATAAGAGCTTATCTGAAAAGGAAGAAAGGGCTTTGTTCAAGGAAGAATTGACAAAATTTGACCCATTCATTAACAAAATTGATATAATCAATTCAAAACAACCTGAAGTTATTAAAAATGTCAAGATTCATTACGATAAAATCATTACTTCAAACAATAAAATCAGTGAAAAAGCTCAAAAAATTGCAAGCTTCGAAACAACTTTCAATACTTTTAAAGAATATGAGATTAATTACAGTAAATCTGTCGAATTTTATGATAATCTATTGAATTTCGTCTATGAAGTCAGATCAAATGTTGAAAAGTTTGTCTCTGATAGATATTCTCAAAGACAAAGGATTTTATCCCAATCTAATCAAGCCTCAAAGAATTTATCACAATCAAACTCTGATGTTTTACAAGACAGATTTAGAAATTTAAGTATTTCTAGTCAAAGTCCAAAAGGTTCATATGCTGAACAACCACCTTTACAGCCACAGCAAAGACAACCTTCATATTCATCAACTTCAAGTTATGGTACGTATCAAAAACCTCCTCCACCATCAACACCAGGTTACCAACAACCTCAACAATCCACACCAAGTTATCAGTCTCAACAATGGCAACCTCCATCCATGTCCTCATATGAAATTCCCAAACCTCAAAATACACAATATCAATCACCACCACCAGCTTCACCACTTTATCAACCATCTCATTCTAATGTTGGATATGATAGACCAGCACTCCCACCCAAACCAATTTCAAATTCTCCATATCTATCTTACCAACCACCACAGAATCCAGGATATTCGCAACCTTATGATCCAAACAATCCTTACAAATAAAGTATAGAATGATGTGAAATTCAATTGTGTTCTACAAATATTTTTGAAAATGCTGCAAATGTAATATTTTGAAAGTTTTCACTTTTTTATGTTGACCTTCTTACCTGTAGGTTTAAAATCTTTAACAGGTGGAATATACCACATACTCTCTTCTGCAAAACGCCCTCTTGAAACTTTAATGAAATTAATAATCCCATAATCGACAACAGCCATTATCAAATTTTCTTTACCATTCTTTAGCCTAATCAATGGATTTGAAGATGGTGAATCTTCAATAATGTCCGTTCTATCGAATAATGAATTTAATTCACTCAATGTAGGAAGATTATATTTATTAACGTTCCTTACTATTACTTGATAATTTGGTAAGGGTGGTGCCTTCTTAGAATATTGAGGGTCTGGTTTCCAAACATTAAAAGTTATGTCTAATGGTGCTGATTCGTCATTTTTAGTAATATTTGACGGTATTAACTTGATAGAGTTGAATATTTGGGAATAGTTAAAGAATCTTGAAGTAATGAAATGCAAATTATGGAATGGTTCATAAGAAATGATTTTGAATTGTTTTAAATAAGATGATATTATGGTGATGATTTTCAAATTTAGGAAACTTTTCCATATTATATTGAAAGTTGATTCTCTATATTTGTGTTGATTCTCTATTTTATCATTTTTGCACCGACTCACAATGAATCCATGTCTTTTCAAATGAGAATAAACATGATACTCATCAATTTCGTCTTCAGTATTGAAACATTGAGCATAACAACTCTGAATATCCATAGCAAGGTCTTTAAATTCAAACCATGGCTCAATAGTTCCTCTCTCTGCTAGATAGACAAACTCCTCTGCATTAAGCCAACACTTTCCATCTTTGATAATCCCAACAGTTTGTAAGAAAGAACCTTTTGGTTTATTTATTAAACCTTTCTTTAACGATTGCATCCAAATCCCACGAACGTTCTGCTTGACGATATGGCTTCGACTCCCTGCAAGAGCATCAAACATATCATCTCTAGACTTCTGCAGCAGGTCATTTTGCACTTCAGTTCCATCAGGTTCATAGTCCTTTTCACCTCTCTTTGGTAGAGATGAGTCCAATCTTGTCGTTTTGAGTTTGTTTAAATTGGACCAATCCTGAACTTCATCCTCGACATCAATTTCTTGCTCTACTTCAGTGGTAACAGTACCTCCTTTGTTGTTACTTAAAACCATATCTTCCTCTTCTTCTGCCATTTTGTCTTTACTGATTTATTAGTAAGGCTCATCTCTTTGAAATTTTTCGGATTTTATTAGTATAAATCCAGGTTTGCACCTTTAATGTCACAGTTTTAAGTATTGATACGCTAATTGTGATGGGTTCTCCTAGTTTTGGTAAGTTTTAATGTTACTCAATGGTTTTAAAGTGCTATAGATACTAATTTCTCCGATTTTGTACAGGCTGGGAGCGTTTAAATGACGTTTATTACAGAAACAGAGAACTGTACACATTAGAATGGGATAGCGAACAACAACAAGAGTCTAAAATCATAACACTATCTAAAACCACAAAGACTATCGCGAAGTATGTTTCTCCATTGCGCGAGAACAACTCTCAGATAGAGATATTCACGGGAAGTGGACAACTCATCAGCTCAATTAGCTGGAATCATCATGTTAATGGTAGAATATTAGATCTATTGTGGACTGAAGACGAAGAATTGGTAGTTGCTATTCAAAACGGTGTATTTCGTATTTATTATGACTTTGAAGGTAACTTTAATGAAGTTAGTATCGGTTACGATTCATTGTTAGTTGGAATTAAATCTGTTAAAACAATTGGTCATTTTGTTGTAATTCTATTGAATGATTGGAAAATAGTTTATTTAGATTTGACACAATATGCGCTGAAGCCAGATATTTTTACGGATTTACAATTAGATTTAGGTGATGGTCTGAGATTTGCAAGTTGGGATCTCTTACCAAAAGATGGATTTTTCCAAATTTTGATAAGTATTAATGAGATGGTTTATTTGGTAAATCATCAAGAAATTCAACAAAAATCCATTGATGGACCTTTCAAGGATCTAATAATATCACCAAATAGTCAATTCGTTGCATTATTTAATGAGATCTCATCAAAGGTATTCATCATCACTATTAATTTCAATAAGATTCTATCAGAATTTAAAATTCCCAATTTTGATATCAAGATGATTAAATGGTGTGGATCAGATGCTGTTGTTTTTGGATTAAAAGAATCTTTGAAATTATTTGCCCCTGGTGGATCAATTGAATTTTATCTCTCTGATGAATTAATAACAATTGAAACAGAAGATGATGGATTAAGTATATTAACTGAACGTAGTTTAGAATATTTAACAAAAGTTCAAAATTCCACGGTTGATGTCTTTAAAATTGGCTCTAATTCGAATGCATCAATTTTATTAGATGCTGTTGATAAACTAAATAAACATTCACCCAAGGCAAATGAAAATTTAAGAATAATTGGATCAATTTCAAATCTCATAAATAGTATTGATACTTGTCTTGATGCAACTTTGGAAGAATTTGATTCATATTGGCAAAAGAAATTATTAAAGGCAGTCACATTTGGTAAGTCAGAAATTGAACTAAAATCATTTCCAAAAGTCGAAATTTCCAATCGATTTGTCGAAATTTGTAATAATTTAAGAATTTTGAATGAGATCAGATCAAGTGAAATTGGATTATTTTTAACTTATTCAAATTTTCAAAAATTAGGTATAACTAAAATAATCAAACTATTAGTTAAAAGACAAAAATTTTATGAAAGTTTTGAAATATCAAAGTTTTTAAACCTACCAATTGATTTAATTTTCATTGAATGGGCTTGTTGTAAAATCAAATATAGCTCTAATTTAGATGAAGAAGAGTTATCACAGTCAATTATAAGTAAATTTCAACAAGTCAATAATAATAATTATATATCATTTGAAAAAATTGCAAATACTGCATTTCAAGAAGGTAGAATCAATTTAACCAAAATATTAATCAATTTTGAAAGTTCATTTTCTAAACAAATCCCAATATTATTGAAAATGGATGAATTAGAACTAGCATTAACTAAAGCTATGGACTCACAAGATATTGACTTGATTGGTGAAACTTTATTCAAATTGAAATCATCATTAACATTACCAAATTTTTTCAAATTATTGAACAATAATAAACATGCATCAAATGTATTTGAATTATATGAACAAAAGAATTTGAAATTATTAAAAGATTACTATAATCAATCAGATAGAACAATTGAAATAACTAACATTAATCTAAGAGAATCATTCAAGAAGGGTGACTTGGATTTGAAAACTTTGAGTGAAAGTAATCAAGAATATGCATTAGTATTTAAAGGATCAAATGATTCTAAAATAGTGTCAAAACAATTGAAATTATCAAAGTATCAAATTCAATTAACAGATTCATTCAATGTTGAGTTCAATGGATTATCAATAGTGGAAACATTAGAGAAATTATTATTATTAAATCAAAGAAATGAAATAAATAAATTCGTTAAAGAATTTAACATTAATGACAAAAAATTATTTATTATCAGGACGAATTTTTTCATAGAGAATAATAAATTTGATGAATTATATGAACTTTTATCAGTTTTGAAGTTCAAACCTTTAACAAATTATGAGTTCATATTAGATAAACTACTAAACAAAGAGGAGTATAAATTTGGTTTAAAAATCTTGTCAAAATCAAATTTATCATATGATGATCAAATCGACTATTTGATAAAATTCAAAGACTATTCAAATGCAATCAATGAAGCAATCAATAAAAAGGATTTGAATAATCTTTCACTTTTGAAAGACATTGTAACAACACCAAGATTAATTGAAATAATAAATGAAGGAATAAATAAAATAAATACTTCAACTACATTATTTAACTCAAGAACATAATAAATGACACATAGTACTTTCATAAAATTAAATCAAATCATTATTTTCCAAGTCTAAATCTATTCTTTCTTGAAACACCCCATCTTGAATAAATCCTGAACGCACACCTTCTTCCCCTGTTAACCAATTCGGTATCAATTCAGGATTTATTAATCCATCATCACATAATTGATGTAATCCACCGAATATATCTTGACCTTGTAATTTCAATTTAATTTTAGGTTTCAAGTCTTTATATTTGTTGATGATTTCAAATTCAACCATTTGAATAGGTGTTATACTTGAATATATTGAGCGATCCACGTTTCTTCTATGTTCCTTTCTTGATTTATTAATGCTAGTTTCCTCATATAACACTTTTGATTTCAATGGGTTTAAAGACCCTTTAAATCTTAACATTGAGATTTTTTCCAATCTTGTTTGCTTATTATTGGGATTTTCTGATTTTTGGAAAAAATTATGTTTATTAACATCATCAAATGGTGAAATATCAATAGTTCCATCTGCATAAGGTGCCCAAACTCCTAAAGATTTAGAGAATCTTGAATTTCCCTTAATGATATGTAATGACTCTAATGATCTTATTGGAAATTCGTTAGTTTTTGATTTATCTATCTTGATCGGTCTTGATAAAGTCTCTGAGAATGCTGATTCAATTGATTGTAAAACGATGTTTGAAGTTATATCAATTGAAGAGCCCTGATATGTTGATATTATATTTGATGAGTTCAATGGAAGGACAATAAAAAATGGTTTTCTAGAAACGATTGAATTTGATGTGGTTAATGATCTTAACTGTCTTGATGAAAATTCAGAGATTAAATCAAATAATTGGATCCTTATTATAATTAATGGATAATTTGGATGTTTGTTGATATAGATATGATTTAAATAAAATTGTGAAAGTTCCTTCATGAGGTTATCAAGGAACAATTGTGGTTCATTGATATTTATAACATGTTCCCTGTCATTGGAATCAAGGATCTTGTTCGATTGCCAATAGAAACTGTTTGGTTTTTCAATTAATAGTTGTGAATCTAATTGTGAATATTGTAGTAGATTTAGTCCATTATTATAATAATCACTTAATATTTTATCAATTAGTTTTCTTTTGTTCTTATTCTCTTCTTTTTTAAACTTTTTGACGAACTGAATGAAGTCTTTTAATAATGATTCTTTAGTTATTTGTAATTTTTCAAGTTGATCTCTTGTTGGAATTGGTTTAGTTTGAGCTAATGTTGACCATAGTAGACATATATTAGCTAGACCATCAGCTGAAATTTGTGATAAAATTCTAGCCACCGAATAAGGTGGGATCTTGGGTATGAAGCTGTTCCCCAATGAGGCCTTTTCAGACATTTTCAGTGCGTTTTTTTCCAATGAAATTTCAATTTCAAATGTTTATTTACTTTTCGGATTTTTCTTTTGTTTACGTTTTGGTACGTGCACTACACTTATATATTGTAGTATGCTTAAGTCAATCCATGTGTATTCGCTTTTATCTTCTTCTGGTGAAGTCCCACTCGTCACTGTCTGTATCAGAGAAGCCCTGCTCCTCATTCAACGTTGTGTCATTGACAGCATCATCTGGGTTGACTACTCGCAATGTCTTTTCATGTCTTGCATCAGGTAATGAACCATTACTTAATCTTTTATGACCGTTTTCCATCATTGGAGCAGGTTGTTGGAACCCATAGAATGAATTCATGTCATTATGGATAGGGAAAATTTTTTCTTCATTAGATAGTTTGTTTTCATTTTCTTCATCTTCATCCTCATCTTTGTTTGATCTTGTACGAATGAAAATTAAGATTAAAACTGCAATTAATGATGCAAAACCAACAATGGAACCAATCACAATCCCGGCAATGGCACCTTTACTTAATCCAGTGGATGAAGATTTTGAGACTGCTGATAAAGACGGAGAGTCTGATGAAGAAAAAGATGTAGTGGAAGTGACGGCAGTTGTTGTTGTAACAACCTCAGCTGATGCAGAATACACGCTGGTGACAGTTTTAATAGATTGTGAGTCTGATGTCGTTGGTGAGGTCGTGGATTGGGTATTGGATTCTGTAGTTGATTGTTTGGAGGATGGTGATGATAAGGTTGTTGATGATGTAGATTTTGATTGTGAGGATGTTGAAGATACTGTTGATGATGTAGATGTTGATGGAGTTGAAGTAGACGAGGAAGATTTAGAAGATAGATCAGTGTCCTCTTCTTCGCCATTTGTGAAAACGGTCAAAAATGAGGAACCACCACAAATCTCAGTACCATAACCATTACACGTTTTATCACAATTACTCGATGAAACAGAAGCTATATTTGAAGGTAAGCTATCACCACAATAACAAGTAGAACCATCTAAAGTAGCCGCAACAGCTTTACCTGCACAGATACCTTGACAATAAGAGTTGGTTTGCCATTGGTAAGTTCCTTGGGATGTAAGGACCGATTCTAAATCTGATAAAGCATAACAACCTTTCGAGGAATATGTCGCAGCATTTATGAAAGGCACAGTCAATAAGGACAGAAGTAGAGATCTTGAAAGCATGTTGTGGCGAGATGTGTATGTGTTCCTTTTATTTGTAAAATGAGGTTTGGCAGTGTGTGATTTCTATGAATGAGTGGACGCAATCTTTGGATGGATAATGAATTTGTTTGTTTTTGTTTTGAAGGAAAAGTTTTTATTTTTTATTTTCTTTGTATGGCGAGATCTGAAATCTG